>VNJU01004986.1:0-35775 GCA_008042675.1 Drosophila seguyi | reverse complement strand
TTATATATATAAATTATTTTTCTTGAAGGTGCAAGGCAGTTTAGTGACGGACGTGATGTATGGATATGAATGTGAAACTTGGATAACTGGATGTAATATGTATATATGTGTATGTATATAAATGTATGTACGCCAGCGGATCGCAGTAGACAGTGGTAGGGGGCCAAATTGGCAAAGCACTTTTGCACTTTAAAAAAAAGAAGAAGTTCACTGCGGCTGGCTTATGCCTATATACATACACACATATATTATATATCACTTTTCACTGGAATCGGAGGGAAAGAAAAACGCCGTCGGAAAATGAATATGGCGACCACGGACGAATGGACTTTGGACGTAGTCGTACTTATCTTTTGGAAAAATCCGCAAAGAGGGGCGCTGGTGGATCCAAAAATAATCCGGCTCGAAGGACCATGAAATGGAGGGGGCGGAATTGGCCAGGAAATTCTCCAAAGTCGGCTTCGGGGATGTGGTCGTCGCTGGGCGAAGGAGTTGTTGTGGTTGTTGTTGTCGTTGCTGCTGGTGCTTCCAGAAAGAAGAAGACGGCGGGGTCGTTTCACTTTAACTTTATTTCTTCACTTCTTGATTAATACTAACTTAAATCTAGCGTCAGAAAAGCCGCGGGACCGCGGAGTGGTGAAACTCTTGCCGGCTGGAAGGAGGGAGAGCGAGAAGAGAGAAGGAGAGAGCGGGCAGCGGTGCATGCGAGCGAAGGCGAAAGCTTTGAGGGCAAGTGCTGGCCGCTTACACTGCCGCTCCGCTATTCGCGCCCTTCTGGCGTGAACAATTATAATACCCAGCAAGGGTATAAAAAAATATCGTAAAGTATCAAATAACAAGAAAGGAAGCTAACTTAATTAGAAGAAGAAGATGAAAATGTTCTGACTTTTTCGCTTTCTCGGGTACTGTCATAAAATAAATGTTGCCAGTGCAGAATGTTGCTGGCGAAAAATGTTGCAAGCAACAAAGCCAAACAGATATATATATATTCCTATGGCAGCTATAGAATATAGTGGTCCGATTTTGATTAAATTAAAACCGAAATTCTGGAAAATACAAAATGGCCTTGTCTTAAATTTTATGAAAATATGTCGAAAATTGGCTTAGTTAGATTTTGTTTCTCAAAATGTTCAGATCGTTCCTATGGCAGCTACATGATATAGTCGTCCGATCCGGCCGGTTCCGACTTATATATAAAAAATAAAACGATAAAAATATATATTTTTAGAAAAATTTCGATATATTGACATTTGCATACATCAAAAACCCCTCCCTTTTTGCATATTATCTAAGTTGTTGAAAGGAGTCGCGACGGCAAAATGCAATTCAATCAATCATTTCAATTTTACTGCCTTAAATAATATATGACTATATCATATAGCTTTCGGAATTTGTTTTTAGCAATCTAGGAAAATCAGCAAATCCCTTCTGTTTTTATATTATATTAACATTTTAATCACCAGCAGTTTATTGCAGATGTTTAATGTTAGCATTCTGGTCTTTTATTACACAGGTCCACTTTAATATGCATTTTTTTATATTTAAAGCTTTTTATATTGGAATCGTTTCGTTCTCTTTCCCGTTTCCCGATCTATATTTTCCTCCTTTTTTCGCTAAACTTTTAGACTCTTCCGTAACCAAAATGAGCTTGTGAAATACAGAAAGAAAGACTGTTTATATCAGAGGCTATTGCTCTTGAGATGACAAGGCATTTCGTATTATGCAGCTATACTCTTCTTATGAAGTTTATCGAGTGGGACATTGAATATATTCAATGCACTTTGTTTTAAATTTCAATTTAAAAAATATGATAACATTTTCGTGTGCGTGCAGGACTGCATTATAACAATAACAAGGAAATAATTAAATAGAAAATATTTTTTATAAGCATATAGAGGTGGCCCAAATAAAATAACATGGAAAGTCCAGTATATGAATATATTGTTACATAGGCAGAGTAGATTCTTTGGAATTTTTAAATAAGAGGACCAAACAAAGAGCATTAGATGTGTAACATAGTGTACGATCGAATAAAGCTTGTTATTATTTTTGTTTTTCTTGACTTTTTATTTTTCATTGGCTTGTGCGCAATTTTTCTTTATTCTTCCATGCTATAAAAACCAAAAGTAAAAAGCATTTTCCATATTTCACTGCGCAAGAGAGTGAAGTTCAGATGGCTGTGTAGTAGTTCGCGTTTAAATAATCTAAATAAAAATATTTTGCTAAAAAGTAACTTGAAATCCAGAAAACAGCCAATAGTAGGAGGAGTAGAGTTTAGTTTTCCGAACGTTCAAAGTTAAGTTCAGTTTAACCATGCGGCCTTTTGGCAACGATATCACAAATATTCAAAACAATGTTGGAAGTGCCGGTAACAACGATCCTAACGATGGTAATGGCAATAGAAACACCGACAACAGAATCTCAAGTATAAACGACGAGGAAGGTTCCGACCGAGATGTAGATCCACGAGTTCCTCCCCACATAGCCAGGATTGGCGGGATAGGCACCTTTCCCACGATTGCCGGACAAGGTGTCATTCGTGTAGTACAGCGATGCGAAGATGCCAAAGAGAACCACAAGCTTGGTAAGATGACTTCTTACCGTTTGCATGAATCCCTTCATTATTAACGTTTAATTCATCGCTGATGCGCAGGTGCACATATATATAATATATATGTATGTACCATATATATGTGTGGATACAGTATGCGCTTCGTTCTGGAAAAGAGAAATTTGTCAACAGTCAATTGGGGCTTTTCGCACTGCCTTCCCTCTTCTTATGAAGTAGACTTTTAAGCATGTTCTGCGTAAATCTGTCCGGATGTCTGTCATAATAAAATGCGACAAATGACAAACGACAATTTTAAACAGATTTTGACTACAGTATCATAACCCAAAAAGTTTAATTAACTAACTTCTTGGTCTTAGTTTTAAAGCCTGTTGCTAACATCGATGAAGTTCGTTTTTAACATTTCGTTACGGAAATTAACATATATATTGTTTCTGTTTTTGTTTTTTATTTCTCTGAAAGACCTATTTTTCACCATTATTATATTTAGTCGTCAGTAGCTACGAAATGAACATACCTGGCAAAACAGAATTTCGCAAAACTCAATGGCTGCGTTTAGCAGAACAATTAACCACCGATCAGTGATGGATCATAGAGCTGTAAAACCATCGATAGTGGTCCCTCCCGATGTTTTCGATATTATCGATATTTTCGGTATAACTACAGCAGTCGCCATATACCATAACCCTTTCAGGGTATTATCATTTTAGTCAGAAGTTTGCAACGCAGTGAAGGAGACATTTCCGACCCAATAAAGTATATATATGATCAGCATCAACAGCCTATTCGATCTAGCCATGTCCGTCAGCCCGTCTGTCCGTCTTGAAGCAATCTGAATGAAACTTTTCTGATAGACTTATATGCCCTCACTATTTATTTAGTAGTCGGAGCGGTTCGGACGACTATAACATATAGCTGCCATAGGAACGATTGCTAAATTGTAATGAAAAATGATAACTTTGCCAATTTTCAACACATTTTAGATTTGGCATTTTTGCATTATTTTAGAAATTCGGCTTTAATTTTATCAAAATCGGACAAGTATATCATATAGCTGCCATAGGACCGATCGGAAAATTTTTATTTTTATTAAAATCAGACCACTATATAAAATAGCTGCAATAGGAATATATATATCTGTTTGGATTTGTTGCTCGCAACATTTTTCTCTAGCAACATTTATTTTATGACAGTACAGAAAGCGAAAGGTCAGATCATTGTTAATTTTCTTATTCTACTTACTGCAAGGATATTTAAGCTTCGGCATGCCGATGTTAGCTTATTTTCTTGTTATAATTATATGTGTAAGGAATTTTTTGTGTCAGTTTTTCATCATTACAGACATATATTATTAACCAAAAATAGATAAATTCACATTAGCTTACATTGAATAATATGTAGAGAATATTTAATACACAGAATAGAGAACATTTAATACAACTTTAGTATTACCGACCCCTGTAGGGCGCATAACAAAAGAAAAAAAACAATAACAAGAACATAGTTTTCTAAAATTTAATATTTTTTGAAAAATTGCGCATAGGTCAGGTTTTCGAGATATTTTAACATAGAAGCGCAACAATTTGTTTTTGAGTACATTTGAGTTGTTGTAACTTAAAAAATATTAATAACTCTACAATTGAATTCTTACCACCAATTCAGTTTAAAAATTATTTCGTTTAATTAGACTTCGAGATATCGCCTCTTGATTTTATATCTACATACATTTTGCAATAAATATTTTGAAATTCGCCACACTCAAAACTATATGAGAAAGTATGGATACAAGTATTAATTTTTAGCACATTTAAGGTAGAATGTCTCGAAAACCCTTTGGGCTAATGGGGCTAAGCAAGTAGTTGATATCTAGTAATTAAAGCCAAAAAACTCAATAATAACATCACTCAAAATGATGTAAAAGAAAAATTTAATAAAGTAGCATCAACTTGATAAAAAAGATGGAATTCCCACCGCCCGACGTTTTTAAATTTTTCGCGCAATTTCACTTTCAAAAAGGTCAAATAGGACGGGAAAAAAGCGGAAATGACATCTCTGCTGCGTTCGTATATAAACTACCCAGTTTTGCTGAAAGCTCTTTTGGACTCACAAGAAGGGCCAGGCACACACAGAAATTTTGGAGCAACTTCTGTGAAGGGCGTCCCCTTCTGTTGAAAATACACTTGAAAGTATAATTAATTGTTCAAAAGTAATTGCTTAATCTTTACTATTATTTGTATTTGTATTTTTATTATAAATATAATTGCATTGCTTTTAAAAATAATTGGCTGCACTTCCAATCAAAAAATAAACAAAAATAAGCAAAATCGGATATTTTTTTGCTTTTTCTCTTGATAGTGACAGCAAGGAAAGATCGATGGTCGAAAAACATCGATTCATCGATGTTTTTGTACCTCCAATCTCAATGAGTTCTAGATGTGCAAAATCGATGTTTTTGTTTCAGATGCTTTAAAACTGGGGGACTAGTTTGCGTCGACCAAAAACATCGATGTCGATGGTCGTCGATGTTGGCAAAATATAGCATCGATGCATCGCTTAACATCGGCATCAAAAAAACATCAAAAAACATCGTTCAAGAAAAATCGATGCATCGCATTTTATAAAGAAAAAAAAAATAAATAAAATTATTATTTAAGAATTACAAAAAAAAAGAGCTTCATCCAATATTGATTTTACCATTATTATTTTGTTTAATGCAATATAAAATGAAAAACTAGTAATAATGCTTTCATAGTATTTTTTTCTTCTGGTTTTGATATTCATTATAGGATCAAAAACTTAAAAAAATATATCAATAATGCTTTCATAATATGTATACTTACTTTGGCATTGCTATTTGTTTTTTAAATTTATTTTCACCAAGATCAAAATTTACAAGGTTAACTCCTTTAGGCAATATATGCAGCAGCTGTTTCGTCAAACACCGATGTATCGCCTAACATCGATATAAAAAAAAAACATCGAAAAAAAATCGGAAAACATCGCTAAGGAAAACATCGATGTTGTCAGCATCACTAGTTTGCGTAGAAACGGACGGACGGACTAGATCGACTCGGCTTTTGATGCTGAAGCACGGTATCCAGTTCTAAAAGTTGTCACGCAGCGGAAAACTGTTTATTCTTATGAAGTGTGACCGCTCCTTTTACTGGTTTTTCGGCAACTTTTGAGCGCTAATGATGCGGTCGTACTTTGTTGACACCCGGCAATATTTGAAACAATAGACACGTTCATCTTTTGATGATATTAATAGTTGTCCCTTAGCTATTGGCATGCATTCAGGGTGCTGTGCCTGTCTTGGACAGCTCCCAGTACATATGGAAGGAACTCGGATGATGGGATTTGAGTTCCGTGTCCCGTTCAGGAAGTATCATGATGGCACCAGTGGCCATTATAATGGAACAGAAGCTGCGATTACCTGTACCAGTTGCATTACAATATGCAATGGACCTCGTAAATGGTCCTCTGCCCTCTGCATTCTTATTGTTATTTTTATTTATATTTTTTTGTCCCATGTCTCTTTAATGCATGTTTATGTAATTTCCAAGGTGTTGTATTTGCCTCCATCAAATTATTTAAGACTGTAATGCTCTTTAAACTCCTGAATTCGACTTTTCTACGCATTATTGTTCGTGGCGGGATCCATACTTTGAAATATGTGAAGGGCAGAGCGAGAGGCAAACATCGGGGACAAACTGTTTTATTAAAATTTTTATTCTTTTCGTCGACGCATTATGGAAATACTAAAAGTGTGCCTTCAAATAATCTCCTAAATCTTGCACCTTTCTAGTATTTTCGAATCTGAACTGGATACCGCGCTTCGAAACAGACCTAGGGGACAAGCTGTTCCAAACTATTTGCCTCTCGCTCTCTCTCACTGCTTTGGAACAGTTTTCTTCTGTCTGGATACCGAGCTTGATCAAGAATATATATACTTTATAGGGTCGAAAATGTCCTTCAGTGCGTTGCAAATTTCAGACTAAAATTATAATACCCTGCAAGGGTATACAAATTGTAGATTGTTGCACAAGATTAAAATTACATAACGAGGAATTAAAATTTCTCTGATAATTTTAATTTGTAATGCCAAGAGCGTGCGTTGTGGTAAAGGCTCAATAAATCTATTTATTTTGCAGTTTTTGTATTAAACGAGTTTCTTGGACCTACTTTCAACTTTACCGACTTCCCTACTTTAATTATTCCTTGCAACCTTTGTTTACATTTTCATGGTGAATGGTCGAATTTTCACAAAGAATTCAGAGTTGGACCAAAAAATCATCGCCTAACTTTTGGCATCAAATTCTGATGAATATCGGATGGAAAACTAACAGGGTTCCTTCAGCGGATGAAGAAGCCAAATGTATCTCTGTAGGCTCTCTCTTTTAATTTTAGGTCCTTCCGAAATGTTTTTCTTTCATGTTTACTTCAAATATTAAAAATGTAGCAAATAGAATATTGTGACTATAGTTGTCAATGGGACTAAAAATAGTTATTTTTTGTTCTTTTGTTGATGCTTTTTCATTCTCCTACGCTCTTTGTTTTTGAAAAGCATTCGATCATTGACACCTACATATGTATGTATATACATACAGTGGATCGCATTTTGCAGTAAGGAAACAAAAATTTAAAAGGTCCCTGTGGCTAAACGCTTAAAGACAATCAAAAAATGTACTCGCAGAATTTTAGGTTCTTTTATTAACATATATGCTAAACAAAAACAAACTTCTTAATTTTTAAAAACAATGGAGTAAATTAACAAAAACAAGCTTAAACCTTTTTAATGTCGCAGCTTATTTCGTGCACCTACTTTGAATTAACTTATTATTTTCAATTTATATTTATACAAAATTTTGTGTGGCCTCTTCGCTTATTCTGAATACCTCTTAGAATATTTTTAATCGAAGAAACTATGGCCATGTATTCTACATTTTACATCAAGTTAGGATTTTATATTGAGAGGCACATATTGGCCTCCATGATTCTGTCAAATAGATTTGATTTATTACACCACAGGCCGCCATTTAGGCCCAAACCAAGACACGACCCTGCCTTGCTTGACAGTAGCTTGCTGGTGCTTGTTTTCTAACTTGGTATAGTTGCCGATTTCGTGGTCTACCTCTTTTTCGGAAAAAATACAGGGGTGCCACAGAAACCACTTCCGCTGCAAAAACCCTGACGAGATGCCACAGCACTTTCACAAAAATATTTGTTGTGTCAATTTCAATGCTACTACATCGATAGATTTGAAATTTCGAAGTTGGGTTTAGTCATGTCAGTCGACTAGCAGGGACTAGAGCTGTCGACCCACTTTTATTTATTCTCGCGCCAACATTTTAAACTTTTTTTAAATAAAAATAAAAAACTAACTTAATTAACAAAATAGGTTAAATAACATTATTAAAGAAATAAAATAATCCAAAACCTAAAATTTTAGAATAATTTAATTTTTCTAGATATCAGAGACTTAAGGATACCATTATCCGATAACTTCAGTCTTTAATTTATGGAGAACTAATTATCGTATTTTAATAGATATTTGCGATGCCATTTTACATATTTCCCCGTAACTTCTAATTTTAATGTGATTGGGCTAAGAAATATACATAAGCTGGCAATACTAACGCTGAAATAAAAAAAAACAAAGTGTTAGCTAAGAAATCATAATTCCACAAATTGAAACCAGCTGCACGAAATAAACTGCTATTTGGTCGTAATAATTAGGAAGATAATTTTAATTAATTCAAAATGTAGGATATGGGGTGTAAAATACTGCATTTAAATTTGAACGATATCTTTAATGGTATACAAGTTATGTTGATTTAAACTTAAAATTTTTGACTGCACGAAATAAGTTGTGAGCCACTGTACATATGAATATAGGAAGAAAATATGAATCTTTTTCCACTTTTTATGTACATTTCTATATACATAGTACATATGAATGCTTATTCGTGGCCGCTTTATGTATGTATGTATGTATGTACATATTTAAATGGAAACTATATTTTGGCAGTTTCGTTCATGTTCTTAGTATTTAAGGTCCGCTTCGTTTGATAGCACTACTTTCGAAAAATCTGTTCTCTGATTATTTATATATATATATGTATATATATATACATATGTATGTATGTATACTTAAGTACATAGTTGCATATGTATAAACAGCGTAAAAAAAGTATAGATGGCGCACTTGGTAGTAAAGGTGATTGAGCGCTGCGAGGCTGCTACCGAAAATGCACTTTTGGGTAAGTCGGACAGGTGATATTGCTAAAAATAAAAATAAGCATTCAGAAGTAAAATGTACATGCATAAAAACAAATACATACGTAGAACATATCCCTTCAGTACCAGTCCCCGTGGATTCCACGTGGAAATATCCCCTTTTATTAAAAATCCAGAGTAATTTATTTATTCACGATATATTTATTTATACAATTTTGTATTCTATGTCATGATTACCACATTTTTGTTAGCATAACAACATTTTTTATAATTCCCAAATGCGTGTGACGGGTCTTATCTGCCGGCTTGTAGCTTTAACTAATGCTATCTGTAAATAAAATACATAAATGTTACAGACAAATTAAATATTTTTCCTTAAATATACATACACACATATTAATTTGAACAAAAACATTCTCCGCATATGTAAATAGATTTTCATTTACACCGTCGATGTTGAAAGCGGACCAGGTTCAATTTCAATTCCAATAAATGAATTTATAAATTATACACAAATAAATTTACTTACCTCATTATAATATATAACTTTTACGCAACATTTCGGACTTCGCCCATGTAATTTGTTTTTGTTTTTTCGAGCATGCCGCGTGGAAAACCCGTGGACTGAAGGGTATCTACCCTTCAGTGCCAAAATTCCACGTCCACGGGTTTTCCACGCGGCATGCTCGAAAAAACAAATTACATGGGCTTCGCTTAGCGAAGTTCAAAACTTAGTAGGTGCAACAAAAATCGACCTGCGTTCGGGTACTGCAGATCTCTCGCGAAGTTGGAACTGCATACATATTTGTTTTTGCTTTTGAACTGATTCGGAGCAGCGGTTTTCAACAGTTCGGAAATTAAAGGTTGATGGAGATGGTGGTAAAGGAAAGAAGAAAATCTTTGTCAAAAAAAAAGTCTGTTCCGCCGACGTCAAAATGACCTTTTTAAAATAAGTTTTAATATTTATAAATAGTTAACTTTGAATTTGATTAATTAATGAATTGGCAAGTATTAAAAATTTGCTTTGGCAAAGCAAAAAGGCTTTTATTTGATATTCTGCCTTTTGTGGTTTTATTAAAACACATTAGTTTGGTCGTGCATACTCTGTCACGCGCGGTTTTCTTTTGCTCCTCCTAATTCTCATTGGATTTAGAATTGACCTTTGCTGCTTTCAGAAGTGTTCGCGTATTAGTTAAAATTGCGTAAAAGTGAAATATTATAGTAAGGTAAGTAAAGTTATTTTTGTTTAATTTATTTGCAGAATTGATCTCGAACCTGAATCCGCCTTCAACATTGTAACGAACCGCTACACTGAAAAATAATATACCAGGCAAGATGTTGGCTCGAGATCTGAGCGCACGCAAGATAATATCCGGCTTCGGCTCGTCGGCTACGGGGGTGATGTTCTTACTCAGATCTCGGGATGCCTTTCCATAATTTAGAACAGAAGATATTTGCGTGCAAAGACGACAAGCTATAACCGGGTAGAGATACCACACAACACACATACATAAATGCGAAAAGGAGAAGTCTTTCTCATCTCGGCTGATCCCCTTTCCCGCCTCCTCAGGTGTTCTGGAGGCTCTTGCCCACCCTACCTTTGGTCGCTCCTATCCTCATCGCTTGTTAGCTGAGCGACCCCTCGCGCAAGTGCTACCCTACATTACCAAGCAAAGCTAGCTGCGGCCACTTTCAAATCTTTTCTAGCACATTATAAATTTTTATTAAGAGTTAAAAGAGAATAAAATCATGTCTTACACTAGGTAAATAAAATAAAATAAAATAAAATAAACATATATAATATAAAATAGTGAACAATAAAATATAAAATATAAATTAAAAACGTAAATAAAATGGAACATTCACGGCCATACAAATATTTAAAATTTATGAAACATTTCGACTAATTTAATTAGAGGATAAAAAAAATGGAATGCGACAGCAATTCTAAACGGGTTTATAATTTTTTTTAGCAATTTTCTAATTTTTTTTTTTTTATTTCATTAACATTGCCGCCGAGAAAAATATTTCATTGTACATGGCAACAATTGAGGCAGAAACATAAAAGCTTTCAGATCGACCCAACATGAGCTTATCTATGCTCTCTCCTCTCGATCTCTCTTTCCCTTCACTTATGGCAAAACATATATTTGTTCTATTTATTTGTGACTTGTTTTTTGATTTTATTTAAAACGAATAGAATTTACTTGGCTCCGTGATTTTACGTGTTTAAAAGACTCACCATTTTTCAACATCCACCGATGAAAGCGCTTTCCTCGTTGTCGTGCTAAATTTAGGAAAAAATAAATTCACGGGCAACAACAAAAAAAAAATGAACATAACTAAAGGAAAGGGGAGATGAAAATTAGGTATTGGGCGACGCGCACTTATTTTTCCTCAATTTTTAAGCTAATCACGATCACTAAAAAAAAATGATAAACCCTATTTGGACTCGCCGCACAACCTTTGCTTCTTATTTTTAATTTAACCTAAATTTAGTTTCTAAGACATTTTTGTTTTTATATATATATTTTTTCTCTCGAATCTTGCCTTTTCTTTCGCGGCCAATTTTTTTCCGGCAATTAGGGATCCACACAGGGTTCACTTTTTTTGTCCAGTCTTTTGCTGGGGCCTAATTTTTTTATGGGCCTATTCTCGGTTGGTTGGCGGAACGCAGCGGCGACTACAAACGGGCGGGTGGACTGCAGCTGCGATTACAAACAGGCGGGCGGACAGAGCTACTCGAAACTAAACGCTCGGCTCAGCCGCAACCTATGCGCTCACCGCTCAAGCATAAAAGCTCCTATCCGGATAACTACTGGGAGCTCGCTCCCGATTTATTGGCTCAGGCCAGAGGGTCGGCTGCTATACGGAGTGTTCTATATGGTTTTAAATGGTGCTCCCTGGTCGGTTCCTCCCTCTGCAGCGCGAAAGCGGATGCGGTTATGATGTGAGCTAGCTCGCTCTCCAGCTAATTGCTGCTTCCCGATGATCGGCTGCGTTCTGCGACGTTTCCCTCAGGTTTAGGCTTGCCCCCTCTCCTCTGGAGCCTTGGGCTGGTACAAGACGCTGCCTTGCTCGGCTTCTGACTCGAAGCAAATAATTTCTTTGGCACTTTTATAATTTTTCGCGAGTGGTTTCAACTGGATTCACAAACTTGGCCTGGTTGAAAAATCAAACCTTTCTCGACGGCTGCCAAAATGGAGTCAGAAGCTATGACGCCGAAAAAGTGGCGGTAAGGCTCTATGTGAAAGTGGGTGACAAGGAGACAGTTGACAGGAGCCACTGTTACTCTCTCGCATCTATTCGTCTATGCCTCCTCTACCCTAACTTGACATAGTGGCAACGTAGCGCCTTATAATCCAAACGACCGATAGATGGCGCTAGCAAAGTATCTTCTTCGAGCAAGCGCTACAACATCGACGGTGTAAATTAAATTAAATTTAAATTAATATGCATGTATGTATGCATATTTGTGCAAAATATGGCAATGTTCAATTTGACCTTAACATTTATATATTTTATTAACATATTACATTACTCTCCCGCGCCGGCAAAAAGGCCCGCCACACGCATTTAGGAATAAAGAAGTTATGCTAACCAAAAATCATTAAATATAATACTAATAATATGATATTTATCGGGTATTTTGTATAAGATTTCCCTGGAGTTTCCACGCTGATTCCTCCGGGATTTTCCATAAGTTTTCTGCGGGGTTTCCACAGAGACTCCCCGGGGTTTTCATCGAGATTCCACGTGGAATTAACTTTGAAAATCAGATTCATTCGAAATTCCCTGCGAAATATCCCAGGGATTCCACGCGTTTTACCTGATTAGAAATTAGTCGGGGATGCAACATAGTTTGTATTCGACACTGATTTTCTTCTTTGCCTTCACTAGCTCCATCTCTGTCTAATTTGCGGGACTGCCGAAAACAACTGCACCGAATCAGTTTGAAAACAAAAACAAATATGCAGACCGAACTTCGCGAGAGATCGGCAGTAGCCGAACGCAGGTCGAATTTTGTTGCACCTACTTCGTTTCGAACTTAGCTAAGCGAAGCCCATGTAATTTGTTTTTGTTTTTAGAGCGTGGAAAACCCGTGGACGTGGAATTTTGGTACTGCAGGGACCATACTAGGGCCTTAGGTATGAAAAATCCTTACAAGACTTGTATGGAAATTCCCCGAAACTGTCGCAGCGATGCCAATTCGGCCTTTTTCCGGACAGATCTGTCCTGTTTTTAGCTACTTCATCCGGAAGAAATGTCAAACATCCCCTATTCAGAAATGTGTATTTTTATACCCTTGCAGTATATAATAATTTTAGCCAGAAATTTGCAACGCAGTGAAGAAGACATTTCCGACCCAATAAAGTAGATATATTCTTGATCAGCATCAACAGCCGAGTCTGTCCGTCCATCCGTTTCTACGCAATCTAGTCCCTCAGTGTTGAAGCTATCTGAATGAAACTTTGCAAATAGTCTTTTATATGCTCTCACTACTATATAAGTCGGAACGGGCCGGATCGAACGACTATATAATATAGCTGGCATAGAAACGATCGGTAAATTATAATAAAAATAAAATAACTTAGCCAATTTTTAACATATTTGCATAACATTTTAGATCTATCCACTTGGTATTGATTTGGAACTTCGATATTCATTTTATTAAAATCGGACAACTATATCATATATCTGCCATAAGACCGATCGGAAAATTTTAAGAAAAAAAATCGAACTAAGCTAATTTTCAAGATATTTTCATAAAATTTGAGACATGGCCATTTTGTATTATTCCAGAATTTCGGTTTTAATGTTATCAAAATCTGATTACTATAACAAAGGAATATATATATATCTCTTTGGCTTTGTTGCTCGCAACATTTTGTTCGTTGGCAACATTTTTCACCAGCAACATTCTTCGCTGGCACATTTTTCTCTCGCAACATTTCGTTTATGTTAGTACCCGAGAAAGCGATTAAGTCAGAACATTTTTTTCTTCTACTTACTGCAAGGGTATTTAAACTTCGGCATGCCGAAGTTAGCATCCATTCTTGTTTTAGAATTTTTTATATTATAAAATTAAAATTAATTAAAATAAAATTATATTATTTTATATAATTTTAAATCGATTTTTATACCCTTGCAGGGTATTATAATTTTAGTCAGAAGTTTGCAACGCACTGAAAGTGACATTTCCGACCCTATCAAAATCGGACAACTATTTCATATAGCTGCCATAGGACTGATCCGAACATTTTTAGAAAAAAATCTAACTAAGCCAATTTTTCACATATTTTCATAAAATTTGAGACATGGCCCTTTTGTATTATTCCAGAATTTCGGTTTAAATTTTATCAAAATTGGACAACTATATCATATAGCTGCGATAGGAATATATATATCTGTTTGGTTTTGTTGTTCGGAAAATTTTTCGTCAGCAACATTCTTTGCTGGCAACAATTATTTTATGTCAGTACCCGAGTAAGCGAAAAAGTCAGACGTTTTTTTTCTTTTACTTACTGCAGGGGTATTTAAACTTCGGCATGCAGCAGTTAGCTTCCTTTCTTGTTTACTAAGAGTTGGCATCTATTTTATCAAACTATAATAGATATCGTTTAAAATCGTAATATCGAAACACTTGTGCAAATTTACTCGTCTAAAATTGCCAAAGAATGCCAAAATTATAAGCTAAAATTCCGCAATGGCTGGTTGCAGCAGCCAGATTTTAGAAACTGGCTCTGCAAAGAAAAATTTGACAGTAGCAAAGGCTATTGCAAATTGTGCAATTGCAGTGTTAATTCTAAAAACAATGTGCATAAGACCTTGAGCAGGAAAACAAAATATGTTTTAAACCTTGTGAAGCCAGGCAAAGTTTGTAGCCAGGAAGCGGCGCTGGCAATGTTTGTAGCCCAGCACGGTGCGATCGGTGAACCATTTAATTGAACGTTGCAAAATCAATTTTGGCGCAAAGTTTTTAAAGTTTTACAGAACCCAGTAAACAATTGCTGCCATGAATACAAACTGCTAGATAAATATTTATTCATGATCGGAATTCGTGATTGCTGAATTAAAAGTTTTTGATGAGACATTAAAGCCACTTTGATTGAATAAAAATGAAAAAATAAATTTTTCAACCTTTTTTACCTATTTTTTTTTTGTCAATCAGTTCGGTTTTTGTGAACAAATATTGGCATCAGTGGACTGTCGCGGGGGACTCTCCCCGCGGATACCACGTCCCAGTCGGACATTGCTTTATGCGGTGAGCGATTCTGCCTAGAAATCTATGGTGAGCGGGGATGGCTTTTCGTATGATCCCCAGTTCAGCAAAGCAGCATATTGGTGACTGATGTACATGAATCGACCGCTGCTCCGTTCATGGTAAAATTCTGTGCCTTTGCTCAGGGTGATATTTCCCTTTTTGGAATTTTTGCGCAGCAAATAATTCTCTTCAATGAACGTATTATTTTCTTTGTTAAAACAATAAAAAATTAATAAAATATTAAATAAGTTTATCACTATTAATAGTAAATAATATTATATTTTCAAAAGTTTGTCAAAAAAAAAGGGACAATTTAATTTAAAATTAATATAAAAGAATTCATAACTAAAACCATTTGCATACAAATGTTAAATAAATTGATTACTTTAAAATAAGTTTATTAATCTTTATCAAAAACAAGTGTAAATTAAAAAAAATATTAATTTTACAATGTCACAATTATACCTAAATTCCCCACACTAAATAGGAAAAATAATTTCTTTGATCGAATTATAAAATATGAAAAATATATTGTAATATGTAAAATTAAAAAAGATTAAAAAAAAACGTAAGAAAAAATTCATTAAGAACGGGAATCGAACACACGGCCGCCAGTTTTCAAGACGGATACTCTAACCTCTAGGCTGTACGTCACGATCGGTCCGCGACGGCAAAGCCAAATATCAAACCGACCAAATAAAAAAATGGCCTATTAGGTTGCAATCTTCTATCCCTTTCTGACTCTTTATGCAAGTATGTGTATATCGCCGAAGCAAATTAATACGCGTGTGTGGTTCGTTGTGAAAGCTGTCGGTCTGTAAAACACTTAGACGCAGGTTCTATCCCGGGGTGATCCTTTAAAATTCGACATTAAATAGTGAGTATGACCTTAAGTATAGATTTGAAAAAATTTTACTACAAAAACATAATATGGGAGAATAAAACTAACGAAAAAAAATCAATAATATAAAATTAGGATCTCTCCTTTTTTTCTTTTAATATACATTTTCGGAAATACCCTATGTGCGCTCACAGTGAATTTCGTGGTGAGCCGAGCAGCGACGTTGGCATCATGAATAAAACGATCGCCTATGTATAAAAGCGAATTAGAACTTTACATGAACGGACGGGCCTACTCCCATGAGCGGCTCGGTGGGAAAAGGACGCAGATTGCATGGGGCAAAGTCCCACTGGGGTGGAATATTCGGGGACTGGTACTGAAGGGATGTATATACATGTGTACCTGCCCCGCAGTAATTCATCTGTGATTCATCAACACATATGGAAGTTTGTTGATGAAAAGATGATGAGATCCCATACAAATTACTAATGAATTTTGTATGGGCATGTCCGCTGCTGCCATCAACACAAATCCGTCAACATTTAATCACCTTTTCATCAACACTTTAGAATTTAGAATTCATCAACAAAATCATCATTCTTTAATCATATTTTCATTAACAAATTAATCAACGATTAATAAAGGAAACTCCAACGTTTTTAATATAATTTTACAAAAATTGCACTTCTCTTAAACTTTTGTTAGCTGCAATATATTGCCTCCCTACTTTTTTATAATTAAAACACAAATAAAAAACGCTCACCACGCTTGTTTGTTGACAGAGGGAAAGTTTGGGAGAGTATGAGAGAGCAAGCGGCTATATACCGTTTTTTGTTGATGACTTACTGATTACCTGATTACCTTTTCGCCATCTTTTTATTAATAACTTTTAAACATACTTTTATCCACCTTTTTTGTGAATAGAGAAAAAAGAGAGCGCGGGAGAGTCGGGTTGACACGATGGTCGAAAGAGATCGTCGGCTCGGTAGAAGTCGCCATCGGCTGTTGATGTATCGTTGATTACAGTGGTCTATTAATGACAAGTCCTACTGCAGGGTGCATTTGTACATTGGCGTGTATACAGTAGGCACCAATGTTGCTAATATTTTTCCAAAAAAAAAAGGACAGAATTCTAAAGAAAAAACAGAAAAAGGACTAAATTATTTAAAAAAAGGAGGCATAAAAATACCAAAATTTGTGTTATTTTTAATATAATACACTCCTGCGCAAAATTATACGACACCCCGAAAATTTTCGACCCTCGTAGGTCGAAGGGGAAGTATGTAAGTGCAAAATGAAAGCTTAATAAATTCTGCTTAAAATATGTTATTCTTATCTCAGATTGCAACTTGCGTTTTTAAGTAGCGATAAAACAAAAACAAAAAAGACCCATTTTCGTCATGCAAGCAACTGTATCAAATCTTTAGGACACACTTCGATTATTGCTGCTAGAGAGGAAAATCTGGTTTCAAATAATTTTTTTCATATTTCTCTTAATAATTTCATTAATTTGTAATAAACTGCCACGTGGAAGATCGTTAACCGACGAGAATAAGGGAAGAATTAAAGCCTACAACGATGTTGGCGGAAAAGAGGGCGAATACGCTGTGTTATCACCAAATTTTTGGAAAATCCGGGTGCCGTATTCATGTGAATCATCGCTAAAACTAAAATTTTCCGATCGCGGTAAACGTCGAAAGTTCGTTAAGGGGGTATTCTGGTCTAGAAGCATGAATTTAGGTAATTTTTAAAGTGTCATAAAATAAAGGCAATTAATATTTTTACTATCCATTTTTTTGTATTAGTTATTTGTTAATTTTAGAAGAGTACAGAAAAAATTAAAAACTAAAAAAAGAAAAAAAAAATTAAAAATTATGAGCTGACGAACTGGATTTAACCTTCCTATTTATCTGAAACCAAAAAAAAAAAAGATTATTAATCTCATAATGTCGCAATGGCCAGAACTAGGGAATAGTGGAAAAACATTTTTTTTCACAAAATGGCGACTGCCTGAAAAAAATTTTGTATCACTTTCTGACTATTTTGAACTTTTTATAAATAACCAACCATAGACAAGCCTATAAAGAAAACTCTATAAAAATTTCAAGTAAATCGGTCCAGTAGAACCTGAGAAATCGTGGGCATCCTTCCGAAAATGACAATTTTGAGAAAAACGCGTTTAAAGCTTCGCGTTCCGTTCGAACCAGTTTGGATGCCGGGTAAGAAAAATTCCTATATCTCCGAAAATAATTTGAATTTTGAAAAATCCTCTTGTACACATATTCTGAAAATATAAAAAAATCTATTTTTTAATTTCTAGACCAAAATACCCACTTAAAGCTAGCAGTTCGTTTGCTTCGTACTTGCGGCAAATTGCAGAAAGCCTGTGGCACGAATGACTGTTTGGCAAACGCTGCAATCATGGAAGTGCATTGCCAGAAGAGTCTTAAAGAAGGCTCCATTCTAAAAACAGCGCCAGAAAACTGCACTGCTTAAAATTTCTGAAAAGAAAGAGAAACTGGGCCTCGGCATGAAATTTTTGATATATTTTTATGGTGATAAAAAATGTAATCTGGAAGGCCAAGATGGATTTCGACACAAGCCAGAACAAGAAGCAGAACAGCTGCGATTTCTCAGTAAAATAAACGAATTTATATATTTCGAAAGCTAGATATGGAAGGAAACTTGAAGAAAAAATTGTCTAGAGTGGAACGATTTTCTCCTCGTGCGGATAAAGTGGCTTTAAGGGTCCCTTCTTGTGTAGCGGGTTGAAAAAATCGATTTTTTTTTTCATATTTCTCATCCTGATGATGTTAGATATACGCCTACGAAATATTATAGCTGTATATGCCCTCGTTCGGAAGTTATAGAGGATCAAATACGGCGGCGCGCGGTCATTTAGCTTAAATGCTTCTCCTGAAAAGTCGTGTTTTTGGGGGTGGGGTATGCTTTTTCAGAAAAACGGCTTGGCCATTTGGGGCAAAATTTGTTTTCCTTTGTTAAGGGTACATGTCGCTATGGCATGACGAAGGTTTTTTCAAAAATCTTTATTTAAACAATATTTACAGTCATTCTTAGCAGAAAAAAAATAGTAAAAAAAAAATTTTTTTTCAAAAGTTCATAATTTTCAGAATTTTTGAGATTTTTGTAAAAGCTTTCGTCATGCGATAGAGAACTTCATTACCAATAATAATTTGTTTCGTTTTCGTGTTTCAGATTGGCCAAACTTTCAGAATTGGTGACCCCGTGCACCAACCTATTTTTTGACAAGTGCAAATTCAAGAGCACATAGGGGGATTCCCAAAAAATGTTGAAATTAAATCGATATTTTTTTGTAAAGTTCAGAACTTAATTAAAATAAATAAATAAATAAAAAGGTTTTTTTGTAATCCTTTTTTGAAAATTGGACTCGAAAACCGGCCGCTACACTAGAAGGATCCCTTAAAAGAATCAGTTGGTCCTGTGAGAACTGAACCCAAAAACCAGTCAAATAATTTTTATAAATTGTGTACTTACCCGGAAAAATAACAGAGCTAAGGATCTCTGCCTTAACCAGGTATCAGTAAACACAATTACCTGGGATGCGAAGGAAAAGCTGTCAAAATAGAATTTGGAGAGATTGCTGGATAAGCCTGAAAGGAAAGTTGGAAGGAAGTTGTTAGTTTTTTGGGACTGAATGTGTTGAGGTGGTCTTTGTGTTGGTCGTTTCGGTTTGTGCTGGTCTAGGGAGTCGTATTCAAACGGGCATTTTTTTTACTGATACCCAAAACACTTCTGAATGCAGCAATGCTCAACTCTAAATGCAAAGCGACAGAAACCCGCTCTTACTACATCAGGAGAGAAAGCAGGAAAAGTTACCCCATCTGGCACTTTTATTTCACCTTTGCTTCCTTTTGGTTTTCTAAAATCACACACTTACATGGCTTATGCTCCGCCGCTGGTTCTGGGCCGGCGCAGCCTTTCCCGTCCTCGATGCTCCTCCTATTCTCCAGCCGCCACTCGACGGCTGGGTTTTCCTCCTCCTCCAATTGGGCTTCCTTAGGCTCGTGCTCTTCGTTGTCGAGCTCAAGTTATTCCAAGCGGAGGTGCCGCCTGTGGCATCCGCCCACGTAAAAACTTGGAATCCGCGCCTTCTCAGAAACTCTCCTCCAGAACTCTAGGCTTGGGGTGGTTCTATTTTCTCTGATCCTCGTCTTGTCTCATTCATTCATTTTATGCACGTGAGCTTTCGAGCGCGATCGTGCTCCGTCTCGCTTGCTCTCTTAGTCCCGGCTGACACGTGACCACTTTTTCGTGGTGAACTTCTCGTAATGCTCCGGTATGTTTTTTTTTTGTATTCATTAATTTATTTATTTAAATCTAACAGTTGACAATTAATAAACAACATTTGCATACAGGACAAAACAGTGACTTGGCGGGGCAAGGGCCCGCATCGTGCGGTACGGCCGCAAAGCAATGCTTCGTACAATGTAAGGCCGCTTAGCCCGCCCTCTCCTTCCCCATCCTTTCCAGGGATCTCAGCGACCTCATCAGCTTTGCTGAGAATCCTGCCGCCGCGTCCCAAGTCCTCAGGCCTGCCAGCATCAGCGGCACCAGCGTGTCCTCGTTAATCGCCGACCCTGCTACCGCCTCCTCTCCTCGTCGAATCGCGACACTCAAAGATAACGTGCCTCGCATCTTCGGCTATCCCGGATCCGCACTCCGGGCAGCCGTCCTCCACTTCATGGCCGAACCTTTTGAGGTAGTTACGGAAGCTCCGTGCCCGCTCAGCACTTGGGTCAGGTAAAAGTCCACCTGCCCATGCTTCCTCTCCAGGCCTCAATGCTGGGGATCAGCCTATGGGTCCAACGGCCTTTGGACGAGGCATCCCACCTGGCCTGCCAGCTTCTATAGCTCCTCCTTCTGGCGGCGTTCTTGAGCTCTGCCTTGGAGCACGGTGAGCACCCTATCGCTGAAATAGCTCCTCACTATCTGCAGCAAGTACCCTGGGATATTCAACGCAGCGAGGCACGCCAGCGTTCGGCTCCAGTCAGCGGTGTTAAAGGCGTTCCTAATGTCTAGAGTTACCACCAGGCAATAGCTTTTGGAACCGCCTTTCCATCTCGTACCTGCCATCGCCGTCTCTGCAATCGCTCTCACCGTCTCGATGGCGTTCAACGTCGACCTTCCCTTCATGCTCCGGTATGTGTGTGTCCGTGTGTGTCGAGCTTTCCTGCTAGTGGTGCGCGTTCTAACTAGTGGTGAGCTTTTTCTCCTAACTATCGTATGCCTACGGCATACATGTAGTTAATTATTTTATACTCGATTAGATTTAAGACTTAGATATATAAGGAAAAATATAACATGATATCTATATTATTATTTTGTATTTAAGGGGAACTAATGTGGTTCCTCACAACACTGTAATTTATATAGAATAGAATAAATGTACATGTTTATGTATTTCTCTTAGTGTCCCTTGCTCTGATGATTTGCAAAAGGGTGACAAATCTCATTTTACAATAAGCCAATCTGGTATTTATTCATCCTGTCAAGTGACTAAGGCGGTTTGACAGAGAAGAGGTCAATATCGGTTCAACTGGTAAAGTTAATGTACAAATAAATAATGCAAAGAGTCAAATGTTAATTCCTTATTAAATGTATAGCCCTTATTATTTATTTCCTACATTCTTATATAGTCATTAAAAATATATGTGGTTCTACTATTTTAGATCTTTCTAAATGTGAACTAATGCAAATACCAGATGCAGTGTATCACCTAATGCGAAATACAGAGTTGCAGACCTGCGACTTAAGTGGCAACGTGCTCAAGAGTGTTCCACCAAAATTTTCGCAAAAGTTCAGTGGGATTACAGGTGAGTTTCTTCGAACCATGCCAAATATACTCGTATATACGAATTTAAGGAAAAGTACTAATTAATTGGTCTTTACAGATCTTAATCTTTCACATAACAATCTGTCGAGGCTACCAGAAGAATTAAACAATTTGACCAGATTAACTATGCTGAATATATCCCACAACTCTTTTATCGTCTTACCGCAGGTAGTATTTAAACTGCAGAGTCTTACCCATCTGGATGCTCAACACAATGCCATATTGGGTAAGCGTAATCATTATTTACTTTTCAACCACGATTAATTGTTCTTTAACCATCTCAGAAATCGATACTGAAGAGTCTATATCCAGTTCCTGCCTGGTTTTGGTAGATCTTCGTAACAACCCGCTAAGCAGAAACTTCCGCCGAAAGCTGCAGGATTTTCAAACCTCCTTCCGCCTTGAGATATCGAACAACGTTGAAGACGATTGATAGTACACATAACCTTACCATTAACGGCACAGCATGTCTCTTAGCAGTTTTTTTTATCGCTCTTAAAGTTGTATATCTTTAAAAAATACATTTCAATTATATACTGATTTCAACTGTCTGACGTTCGATTCCCACTAACGAAAACACTGTAACGTACAGCTTATAAGGTTGGTTCACGATTGACAAAAAGATCGGAAAATGCTAGTTACGTTAGCGGTTGACTTTGATGACTTGTAGCCTTAGTTCTGGCTTTTGAACAAACGGAAGATTGGGGGAAATGCTGAATGCATCCTTAATCACAGGTGCTGGTTAAAAAAGTAACTTGTATAAATACAAAAAATCCATGTGTGCAAATTGAAATTAAATACAGTGGGTGTGGCTGATAATAAATATCAAAAATGTTTTCTATTCAAGTATATTGTAAAATACTCATTATACCGGGAGTATATTTCAAAAAAGATTTCTTCAAAGTATCGTACCATTTTCAAAAAAGTTAGGTGGGAAGATAAAAGTGGTGAGGCTCATTTTAGAGCCTTAAATTAGAACCAAGTACCTTTTTGATCTACACCCTGTGTTGTCCTGTTAGGTTTAATTCGACTTCAGTACTAACTTATGTCGCTAAGAATATTTCTGATTGCTGCGATCTTTAGCTTTCTTTTGCTTTTTAGTGACTTCAGTAAGCACCAAAGTGACCGATGTAGAGTGATTTAGAGCTGAACAGTAGAACAGAAGTTGCTCTTGTGTTTCCTTCTCAATAATTTCTTTGCAGCTCATACTGCTTGATCTATATTGCAATTCCAACGGCCTTGTGACGATTGCCGTGAATCTGCTGATTTATCGTTTCTTGAATAGCAGATCGTATTGTCGTCGAGGCCTGATGACGGTTCCAAAAATCCCAAAAAAATATATTGTTGTTGGAGTTTGGTATGTATGAATGTCTTCCTGGTTCAGGGTTTAATAATAATAATAATAATAATAATAATAATAATAGTTAAAAGAGGGTTGTTGTTGTTCAATCGAAAGCAATCGAAAGATGATGTCGCCTGGTCTAGGCTGGTCAGTCAGGCCGTCGTGGATTTCTGATAGCTCTGCTGTCGAACAAGATAATCCTGTGGTCCGACATTGACGGTTCTGAGGAGACATTCCAGTTGTGAATCAACCGGGAGCCCCCCTCATTGCCGAATGTAATATCCAGTACTTCGGCCCTGGTTTTAGTAATACAAGTGGGTTCAGCCCCCACATTAAAAACTGTAAGATTCCTAGATACAGGATAATCTAGTAAACACTAGCCTCTGCTGTTGTTGTCCGTGCTTTCCCAGTGCACAGTGCGTTGGCATCACGCCTTAGCAGTAGGGGTTGCTCATCCTCGCCGCCCATGTGCAGGACCGTCAGTCCAGCCCCTGTAGCGAAACCGAGTCCAACTTGGCCTCCACTCCTGCTAAGTCCATAGCCTCAGCTGCTTCGCCCGACGGGCAGGAGAGTGCCACCTTGGTTGCAGCCGTTGACGTGCCACGCACATCGTCGGCGTTTGCCTCCGTGGGCACCTCCGCCTCCACAAGTTCCTGCTTCTTGTGCAGGCGGCATTTAAGCTGGCCGAACCTGTAGGTCACCAGTATTTCACACTTATTGAGGAGTTCGAGCGCCTTCTCATCCAGGTGCCGGATGACCCGTCAGGTCTCAGTGAGAACGCCCTTATACTGCTCTTTGAGCAGCCCAAGGGACCTCTGCATCGTCTCGCCTGCTGTGCGGGGATTTTCGCCACCGGCAGAACCTCCTGCAGGCAAGTGCGAAGCTGCACACCCACCTTGGTTCTGATACTGGGAACCGTCAGTTTCAACCACTTACGCCGTCCATGCAGTTCACTATGATCGTCCATGCAGTTTACTATGAACAGCGCAAACAGCCGCTAAATAAACCTTATATATGTGCGAAAAAAAAATTAAAAAGACGGTCACGGAACTGGATGCCGTTCAAGCTTAGAGCTGTGGTCCAGTCCTCATGTCTTCGACGAGGGCCTGTTCCACCGCCGACAGCTCCTCCTTAGTCAGGAGCCTCTTCGGGTAGTCCCGCGCCAGTATGGCCAAGTTAGTGCCCTTGGCTACACTGGCGGCCTTCGGACGCTTTGCGACTTCCGAGGTCCCTAAGCCCTCCAGTGCCGTGGTGTTCTTTCTTTTCATCTTCTTGGACTCATTTTTTGGGAGATCAGGCGGCGACGTGTGGTGCAGCTGCCTTTTCCTCCCCGCAATGGCCCAGCCGCCGACTCTTTCTACGGGATGACCGTTCGGCACAGGGTGCTCCAGCCCCCTTCTGCGAGTCTCCTCCGGCTTCAAGCCACGTTCGAGGTACTTCAGGTTTCACTGAGGTCTTTTTCAAAGAATCTTTCGGTCTCCCGGGCTGACCTGCCGCCGAAACAGGCTGTTTCTTTGGGTGCTGCCTCGACCTTGCGGAAGAAGGTGTTTTGACGTCTCTCTTGCTGGCATCGCTCGCCTGCAGGACAGCTCCCAGAGCATTGCCAGGCACTGCAACCCCCCTGATGTCCATCTGTTTGGTGGCCTCATTGCCGGTCACTTGAGACTTAAAAGTCTCTGCACCTTTTGATGCGCTCTCCATTCTCTGCTACATGGGTTTCGGTTGAAAATTTTGTAATTTCTTTTATTTTCCACGAGTGTAGGGGAAAGTAGTACCAGCGTGCCATAAGCCCCCATTAACACACTGGGGGGCAGGTATACTTAACGAGGCGATCAGGTATCGGCAAGGCTTCGTCCAAATACTGTTGGTAACCCCTGGACTGCAAACCAGCCAATGGGTCAATGGACACCCTGGCTTAGGGAAGTGAAATGGCACCCTTGCCTCAGGACGGACGGATAATGGGGTTAGGATGTGTTTTTTTTTTTGTATTCATTTATTTATTTACACAATTAACACTTAACGTACAATATTGGGGGAAGCCATACAGTGGCGTGGCGGGGCAAGGGCCCGCATCGTGCGGTACGGCCGCAAAGCAATGCTTTACACAATGGAAGGCCGCTCAGCCCGCCCTCTCCTTCCTCATCCTCTCCAGGGATCTCAGCGACTTTATCAGCTTTGCTGCAAATTCAGTCAGGAAAAAAGTCCACCTCCCAATGATGGGGATCAGCCTATGGGTCCAACGGCCTTTTGACGAGGCATCCCACCTGGCCTGCCAGCTTCTACAGCTCCTCTTCTGGCGGCGCTCTTAAGCTCTGCCTTGAAGAAACCCTCTGGTCCGAGGTGCCCCCGAAGCGCGTTGCGTAGGTCCGACTTCTCCCGTACTAGATCCTCCAGCGGCACAAGTCCAGCTATGACCAGAGCGGCGTCGTCCGAGATCGTTCGGAATTCGCAAGCCACTCGGATAGAGCATAGCCTGTACGTTGACTCGACACCGCGCATGTAGGACTTAGTTCCGATATTGAATCGCCCTCTGCGACTCTATCAGGGCTTTCCTTTCGGTGCTGTCGGTGAGGCAGATTGACCGAAAGGAGGATGGCTCCCCCGGCGGCTTTCCTGGCTTGGCGAGTAGCAGGAGTTCTGCCTCTTCCCTCTTTTCGGCAAGGTCCCCTCCGATAAGCACTTGGAGTACATGGTTGCGTACTCCTTTGGATGCAGCGCGATGGACAGCTTCAGAGCCCTACTGGGCACTGCGTCCGGAACTGGTTCCTTCTTGGGGCGTACTCTCCTCCCCGTCCGGATGACCTCCTCCTCCGAGATCTCTCCGGCGTCGTTAGGAAGACATTCCACGTTCGGCTCCAAGGTCACAGGAGCTCCTTTCGGGAATAGCGCCTGCACTATTCCATCAAGGGCTTCTGGATCCGATGTGGCTGTGCTGCCCGCTTTCAAGCCCTTGACCACCATCCTGTAGGCACCTCCCCAAGGATCGTTCTCGGCTTCGTCGCAGAGACGCAGGAAGCACTCCTCTTTCGCGTCCCTTATGGCAGATTTGAGAGCCTTTCGTGCCACTTTAAAATTAAAGAAAGAAACAAATTAGAACCTTCAGAAATCGGCACTTGTAGATTCTGTGAGATGGAACCAAAGACGTCAGAACATATTTTATGTGAATGCCTCTCGCTAAGCAGACGTAGACTTCTACACTTATCCCCCCTACAGGATTTGGAAACAAATAGACTCTACCAAAGTGCTCTCTTTTATTAGAAGTCTCGGTATAGAGGCTCTTTGTAGCTAGGTAACAGTGGTGAGGCTCCTAACTAGAGCCACCAATTAGAGCTGAGCTCCTTTTTGATCCACTTCCTCTGTTGTGCTGTTGTGTTTGTAGTTGTACTTTAGTACCATCCTGAGTCGCTGAGAAAGCCTAAGATTACTGAGAACTATAGCTTTCCTATGCATTCTAGTGACTCCAGCTGTCTGTTTGAAATGGTCATGAATCTTTGTCTGGACCGATCTTAGTGAGATCGGTATCAGTACGTTGATATCTTGTTCTTGCGAACCTGCTCGGGCTAGTTCGTCTGCTTTCTCGTTCCCGGGATGTCGCTATGTCCCAGTACCCAGGTTACTTGTACCTCGTTATTAAGGGTCTTCTTGCATTCTGCCACCAGCTGTGAATTTGTTGTCACGGTCGCTAGGGATTTTATAGCTGCTATCAGAGTTAAACCGTACTTTGGTGTCGCTAAGTCCTCGCCGTATCGAAATCTTGGCTGCTTTCGTAGATCCCGTCGGTGTAGAGGGAAACCTCCTCCGACACGCTTACTCTCTCACTTCTCAAATTGCGCTGAAAAGGTTCGAGAACTGGTGCTGTCGATGGAATATTTCCATCAGCCGTGAAATGTGTGCCATTGTCACATATACCTTGCGCAAGGACTCTTGCCCAGGCGTGTTTGTTCATGGGCAGCTACTCCCCCAGCGTAAGGAGTATACTAACCTGGGCCTGGTTCTCGACCGAAGGCTGAACTTTGCGTCACACATAAAAAAACAAGAGCTAAGCTGGAGAATGCTGCTCGGCGGCTGCGTTGGCTTACCCGCGCTGTCAGCAAGCTAAGCCTTAGCAATAAAAAGCGAATTTACCTTGCTGTTTTAGCTCCTATTTGGAAATATGAGCTCTCTATATATGGCGCTGCCTCCATGACCTTAAAAAGATCAGTGGTTTTCAAGAGAAATTCTTGAGGCAAATCACAGAGGCGGAGTGGTTTATCCGCAACACTGATATCTACCGTGAGCTCCATGATCCCTTTGTTGAAGACGTCCTGAACGAAACTTTCCTTTTAATACCTCCTTCTCTTTACTCAGGCAGCTGCTGAGCCTGTATATCACTAATCACAATTCCGGTGCACACATATGTCAGGTCTATGATCAAGGCTGCTCCAGCTCGGACAAAGGTATGTCTCGCTCCATCATTCAACAGCACAACATCCGCGAGGCATCCAGGGCCGCCCGTCCTCTGACGTTGGTTACTGTGGATCCCCATTCCTGCCTTGCCAGTGCGGTCCTTGGCCCACGTCGCTTCTTCCCTTGTCCTATAGGGCTCGCTGAGAATAGCAACATTCGCCGCTACCTCTGCAACAGCAAGTCCTGAGCCGCTCTGCAATATGTGGAAGTCGAGCCAGGATGGCAACCCCATATGTGCTATCTCAGTCATTTGGAAATGAACCATTGTATCCTATAAAATACCACAAAAAAACTCCCCGAATAGGATTGTGACAAGCTACGGTCACACTGTATCTATCTATTTCCGTTCTCTTTTCTGTTAGGCGTGATCGAGTGCAGTTCATTTTTCGCATCGTCTCGAAATATTAATCGACGAACATCGTGTCAATCCGATGTTGTTTTTTCAAAGGAAAATACTTCCAAAAAGGAAAATACTTCAAAAATAGGGCTTTCATTTTAACTGGTAAGCTTTCGAGTGAGTTCGATCGCCCGTACTTAAAAATGTATTTTCAAAACAGCGTTTGCTCCCGTCCCACGTTTTGGAGGTTGAGATCTTATTGGCCTCATCGCCTAAGCGGCTTAATTGTTTGACCACGTGTGGAATTTTCTGTGACTGCATCGATCGCAGCAAAACCCACATCTGCGTTTCACGGGAGCACTCTCCGCGCACAGCGGAATGCTGGGTTTTCCCTTTCTGCTGCTGGAATAGTGCAGATTGCGGGTCACCTCGAATTGGTGTTTCTTTTATACTCCGTCGTCGCTGCAAACGAGGCCAGTCGCCGTACACCTGGTTCTTCTTCTCGCACACATCGACTTGGTGTGCCGGCTTGCCGCACCCATTGGACTGGTGTGCATTCCGCCTCACGCGGAGGATTGGTCTGCATTCCCCCTCTCGCGTAGGTTTGGAGTACCTTCTTCTACCGATCGAGAGCTGCTGGGTTTTGACGCTGCCTTTGCTGTGTACCCGAAGCAGCCGCAGACACGAATAAGCCTGTCCAAGTTTGAGTATCTTTAATTTAATTTTGCATATGTGTTAATTTACTTAAGAATTATTAATTTTAAATTTCTAGGATTTTAGTTTAGCGTACTTTTGGGAGATTTGAAAATATATATTTATGTGATTTTCCCAATATAATCAATATCTACAGCTACTCATCAACAGTCATCAGGCCTGCTGACATCGATGGAGTGCTTAAGTACGTCATAGCCGTAAAAACAATTAATATCTGAACATACATATATATACACGCCAGATATTCCGAAATAGCGTGCTAAAAATTCTTTGATTTGATTGATTTTATATTTAAATAAATAAGTTGATGTAAAGTAAAGTAGGACAAGCCAAAGGCACATCGTGACTTGCCAGGCACATCGTCGGCGTTTGCCTCCGTGGGCACCTCCGCCTCCACAAGTTCCTGCTTCCTGTGCAGGCGGCATTTAAGCTTGCCGAACCTGTAGGGCACCAGTATTTCACACTTATTGAGGAGTTCGAGGGCCTTCTCATCCAGGTGCCGGATGACCCGTCAGGTCTCAGTGAGAACGCCCTTATTCTGTTCTTTGAGCAGCCCAAGGAACCTCTGCATCGTCTCGCCTGCTGTGCGGGGATTTTCGCCACCGGCAGAACCTCCTGCAGGCAAGTGCGAAGCTGCACACCCACCTTGGTTCTGATACTGGGAACCGTCAGTTTCAACCATTTTCGCCGTAAATGCAGTTCACTATGAATGTCCATGCAGTTCACTATGAACAGCGCAAACAGCCGCTAAATAAACCTTATATATGTGCGAAAAAAAAATCAAAAGACGGTCACGGAACTGGATGCCGTTCAAGTTTAGAGCTGTGGTCCAGTCCTCATGTCTTCGACGAGGGCCTGTTCCACCGCCGACAGCTCCTCCTTAGTCAGGAGCCTCTTCGGGTAGTCCCGCGCCAGTATGGCCAAGTTAGTGCCCTTGGCTAACAACTTGAACCTTAATTTATATTTAACACGAGCGAAATATAAAAAACAAAGTATTGTGCAGTGCGGAGGGGGATGAAAACTTGTGAAGAGTGTTGGAAAAGGAAGAAAATTTGGTCAAAGAGTGACAGAGACAGCGATAAAAGCGTACAGGAATTTCATCATATGGCGTAAGAAATTTCATCAGAAAACGAAAATTCTCAGAAAATGAGCTAGTGAGAGGGAAACAGCGAGTGCGGACGAATACACGAGTGGCGCTGACCAAGGAAAGAAATGCATCGGATTTGGCTGGTAAAGAGCAAGAATTAAGAAGCAGCGGAGCAGGCTGGAGAAAGCAGAAGTAAGACGAGAGCAAGCAAGAATTGAAGCTGGTGGCGTTGACGGAGCGTGCGGGCAAGAACGTGTTGGCCAGGATTGGAAGACGGAGATTTGGAAGCAACCGTGGACGGCCAGGTGACTCCGATTGAGTTTAAACTCGGAAAAACAGCGGTATAGGCTGGATTAAAAGAAAAGCAGCCGTATAGGCTGGACTAAAAGAAAAGCAGCGAAATCGTCATATCGTGTGGCCAGGTCTGAAACACGAAGACCAGGAGCAAATCGAGCTGGAGAGGATCAGGAGGTGGACAAGCAGCGGAGCAGCCGACAGAAGTGCAGTGCATCGTCGGTGTGTGCAAAGTATAACCTTTTTGGCCAGAAGTGAGGCTCGTGGTTTTGCAGGCAGGCAAAGCGGATTCCATTTGGAGGCATAGCAGGTAGCTGTCTGTAGCAGAAGAAGACGGGAACGAGCAGAAACGTTACAGAGAAAGGCAAACACGGGAAGAAGCGAGGCAGCAAGAGGCGCAGCCGGGTGTTAACAAGTTGTCAGAGCTGCAGTTGAGTACGACCGGGTTAAAAGCTGAATTACAACAACGATTGCTAACTCATTATGGGTTGATGGATGAGGGTGAGTCAGAGACCGATGGCGAGCATGCAGATTTTAGGTCAACATCTTCCCCACCACCCACCCACAATAACAGTGCAGGTAGGCAACATGACCAAGTTGCACAGGGACACTCTAGATCGTGGTTTACTTTGAAAGACGTCGAAGGCAGCGTTTCTCAGTTTTCAGGCATAGGTTCTCCAAATATCGATCTTTGGATAGAGGAATTGGAAGACTGTGCGGCTACTGCAGATTGGAGCCCGCTGCAGCAGTTTGTTTATGCAAAGCAATTACTTTGCGGAGCAGAAAAATGTTTGTGCGTAGCCAGAGGGATATTAAGGACTGGGAGAGTTTGAAATCAGCTTTGTTACTGGAATTTGGAGTGCAGCCGAGATTCATCGTAGATTGGGAAAACGTCGTCAACGTAATGGTGAATCTTTACAGGAATTTCTCTATGCTTTCATGGAGATAGCTAAGCCGATACGTTTGGAAAATGAAAGTCTGATTGAATACTTTGTGGAAGGAATCCCAGATGCAAGGTCAAATAAATCGATGCTGTATCAGGCTAGAAATCTGAAAGAGTTGAAGAGGCAGATCGAAGCATATCAGAAGGACGTAGCACGTCTAAATCAGAACAGAAGTACGCTTTCCAGGGTGGTAAGATAGCTGATGAGGGAGCAAAAGAAAAGAACACAGATTCGGTTAGGAAATGTTTCAGGTGTGGAGATCTGTCTCATAAATGCTTTAAGTGTAATCAGCCAGGACACCGAGCAGCACAGTGTAGAGCGGGGGCTCAAGTCAAAACAGAGGAAAGAACAATCGTGGTTCAAGCAGGGAAGGTAATTCCACTGCAAGTTCGTGAACCAGTTATATGTAGCTTGTAACTAAAAACTGTACTTTGCTCAAACGTTGAATTTAAGGTACTACAGGAGCAGAGCTGTGCTTGATGCTTAGGCGTGTATTTTTAAAGATGGACGTAGGTGTTGGCGGTTTGATGGGTAAGCAAAGAGTTCTGACAGGAATTGGAGAAAGCCGGGTGCTGACTTTCGGTAGCTTCAAAGCGCCAGTTATTATCGACGGCATATAAATGTGCATTGAGTTTCACGTGATTCCAGACGAGGACATGAAGTTTGATGCAATTTTAGGCACAAAAATCTTGGAAAACGTCGACATGATGGTCACGAAGACAGGAACTGTGTTTTCAAAAAGGGTTCAGTGTAAGCAATCAGATGAGGCGTTTGCAACTAATGAACGAATTTGGCAGCCTGTGTATGCTAAACACAGAAATTTGTAAACCAGAGCTGGATTTGGAGCATTTAGGCAGGGGTGTCGCTTCTGAAATAGAGTTAATGGTCGAGAATTATAAACCAAGGAGAAACCTAAGTTCGCCAGTGGAGATGAAGATCTTACTAAAAGATAAGTTGCCGGTTTATCAACATCCAAGGCGTTTGGCCTATTGCGATCAAAAGGTAGTCGATGATCAGCTGCAGGAGTGGCTTAAGGAAGGTATAAATCAGCCAAGTACTTCGGAGTTGCATTCGCCAATTGTTTTGGTAAACAAAAAGAATATGAAAAAGCGGTTGTGTTGCGATTATCGCAAACTGAATGAAAAGATTGTTGAGACAAAGGGATATGAGGATTTCTATATATCAAACGGAATTGTCTTCAAAGATCCGAATAGGGAGTTGTTGGTAGTTCCATCGATTATGGCAGACGAGATAATTCGAAGTGCACACAAGCAAGGTCATTTTTTATCCAAGAAGACTCAGGAGTTGCTCGAAAAATCATATTATATCCCCAAGGCAAAAGAGAAGATATCAAGAATTGTTGAGAGCTGTGTCGAATGCATCTTAGTGAATGCGAAAGCTGGTCGACAAGAAGGGTTTCTGACACCGATAGACAAAGGTGACAAGCCGTTGGTAACGTACCATATAGACCATGTTGTCCCAATGGAGTTAACCAAAAAGCGGTATAATCACATTTTGGTTGTAGTTGATGCCTTTTCTAAATACGTATGGCTATACCCTACACGAAGCACAGGAGTTGAAAATGTACTGAGTTGCTTGGAGCGTCAGTCAGTAAATTTTGGTAGCCCATACAGGATCGTGTCGGATCCAGAATCCGCATTTACTTCACATTTGTTTAAGGAGTATTTGCGAAAGGGAGAAAATACAGCACTTGCTAATTGCGACAGAAGTTCCCAGGGGTAACGGACAGGTAGAACGTATGCACAAGACAGTGGTCCCAATGATATCGAAATTGAGCCAGGAGAATCCAGGATGCTGGTATAAACAGGTTGGCAGGGTACAGCAGATAATTAACAACACTGAGCCAAGGAGTACAAAAGTTATTCCGTTCAAGGTGTTAACTGGTCTTGATATGCGTGGTGCGAGCGATCTAGAGTTAAAAGAGTTGATTGAAGAGAGTTTAATTACAGAGCTAGACGAAGAAAGGGAGAAGTTGCGCGTAAAAGCAATGGAGAATATTCAGAATATCCAACAAGAAAATAAAAGGGCATTTGATTTGAAAAGAAAGGCAGAAAGAAAAGGACAAACACAGTTGCGGAGTTTATGAAACCATTCGGGTCGAATCAAACGTCAGGAAGGCCGAATGTGGGATCCGGTAATGCTGGTGGAGTGGACAGAGTTACCAGAAGCGGCCTCGCCTATTAGTCTCTAACTCCTCCCTATACAAGATACTAAATAATCGAGTAATAGATTGCAGCCAATAATTACATTACTCCTCACTAAAGATCGCCGCCAGAATCTCGACTCGAACAGACGTGTGTTTCCAAAGTAACTAAACTATATATTGTTAAATTAAGCTACAAGTAAATTTAAATGGAACAAGTAATATCATAATAAATATCATTAAGTCGGTGTTACAACTTTTTCTGGAAAGAGGACACTGCGAACCTATAATTGGCCAGACTTCTCCCACAGCAGTCTTTACGATCGACGTATATTTGTCCATGCTGACGCCGATCTCCTCCAGCAATTAGCGGCTTCCTTTCCCTAAGACATTGACCGACGCTCCTGTATCCAGCAAACCGGAAATGGGCTTGCCCTTTATCAGGACCTCGGCGAACACTGTGGGATCAACTCCCATCCCACGGCGGACGGCTTCAACCACGGCACGTCGCGTCTGCTGCCTCTGCCAAAATCTGAATCTGGACTTTAAAAGCCTCGGGCTGACGCTCCGCATCCCGTCGCAAAAATCCGGTTTCGAACCTCTAGATACCTCTGCATCCGTTCCTCTGCTGGTCAATATCTTAACATATTGCTCTTAACATTACTCTTATTGACGGTCTTATTATTCTCTAATCTAGGTATAATTGTTGGTGGAAGACTTTTATGCGGTTGGGCCTGTACTTCGAGCGCGGGTCCTAAACCTTCCCGGCGCTCGTCCTCCCCTTTCCCGCACATACCGGGCAGTTACCTCCGGCTTCCCGCAGCGGTATCAGAATATTTTCCGATCCGGCGAGGCGCAGTCACGGACTCCTTGGTCCGGCTGCCCGCAGTTCCAGCAACTAATTTTTGGCCTGGAAACTTCTTCCACGCACGGATCCTGTCTTCCCACTAAGCCATCGGATGCCTCCATCGCCACTTCCTCCAATCTTCGTCCGTTCGTCGGAAACTTTGCCGGCCCGCGGTAAGTAGCTCGGCTGTCACGCTTCATGAGGGCCTCCTCCACTTCGAGGCACTCCTCCCGCAGCTGATCTACGCTAAACACCTTCAGAGCGTACACAAATCGAGCGATCTCGGCGGTAAGTCCCTTTTTGACGATCGTGATCATTTTCTCCTCCGGTATTGGTGCCAACAGTCGATTCCCCAGCCGGCGCATCGCTCGGAAATAATCCTCGACGGACTCGCTCTGCTGTTGCCGTCGATCTTGGAGTGCTCGTGTGCACTCGAACTTGCCTCCGATGCCCCGGAATCTCGCCACCAGACTCTCTTTGAGGTCCTCCCACGTCTGCGGAGGGCTCTCGTGGACGTACTGCCAGTACCACTCGGCGGCCTGGCCTCGCATCAATTGGTAGAAGATACCTAGCACCTGGTCCCAGGAACACCGAGACTACCGCTGTAGGTACTCTACACGGAAGACAAAATCCTCTACGGCGAGTCTGTTCTGATGGACAAGGAATGGTGCCTTACCGAAGCCAACTTCCACATACTTTCCTGCGTCTACCTACATCTGATGACGATAAATGTTATTACGAGCTCCATCGGATCCTCTATCTTCTTCATGGAAGATAGCGCATCGAGGGTCTTCACTCCCCTACTCTAAGCTCCGTCCAGTTGCGCCGCGGATGCGCTTGCGAGTTCTTTGGCAACCAGCAACCAGCAGAAGCCTCTCTTCCTACCTCATCCTATCGCGAGTCCTTCGTTCGCCATCAGGCACCGAATAGGTCGCATACTAGCTGGCTGAAGTCGCCGCTAGTGACATACCCTTCCCTTGGAGGATCTATTCGTTTTAGGTGAGTACGACAACACAATTACAACAAATACGAACAATTACTTTGTGGTTTATTATATTCAAGCATCCTAGGGCATTCCGCGGCGAGCAATTAGGTTGAGCCTTTTGATCGCCGACATAAGCCAACGCACGCGTTCCAACCTGGTCTACCGGTACCACTGGTGAGTGGCAGATAGTGAACCGCAACGAGGTGGCTACGCGTGTGTTTTAAAACAATTAAATCTTTGCGAGCCTCGATGCGGTATCACCATAGAGTCAGGTCAGATCGACTCTGGTTAGACCCTAGTGACCTTAGATCTAACCTCGCTAAGTAACGGTGCCGGGAACACATGAATGTAAAATAAGCGAAATAATGCACCGAGAGAAATTTCTAAGAATAAGGAAAATGTGTAAATAAAACTAAATGAAATTTAAAAACCTGGAAGAGAAAAAAATATAAATGAATTGAATTATACTGAGAAAATTTATGGAAATAATATTATTTGGGAAAAATTAAGAGGAAAACAAAAGGCTACCAAATTTAATTTAAAAATCTGAAATAAAAATGAATGTGCAACTAAGGAAAAATCGGAAACTAAATCCACGATGCTCCGAAGGGTTTATTTGTGCGAAGATAATATAACCGCGACTTCTGTCTGGGATCAGGCAGAGCCGACCGCATAGTTTAAGTCCCGAGAGGCAACCCAAATAATTGTTCCTATTTTTTTTCCACCGCGGCCACTCAGATTCCATCTCACGTCAGTCCACCGCGTCATCAAAGTCACCTTGTCCCCAATATTTATAAATTTTTCTGTAAAGGGACTCTGGCGGGACTG
>VNJU01004985.1:0-32021 GCA_008042675.1 Drosophila seguyi | reverse complement strand
TTGGACAAGTTTATATTTGCATTTATTTCTATTAGGCGCACATTTGTCAAAAGCTGTTTACGAGTGTGTGTCGCTCCTCCCGGAGATAAAATCTCGCAGACGGCTTTAACTTCTTGCCTCTTTTATTATCCTTAAAGTTACCTCCTCGTGGCGGATGTCACCGTTCGATCTGCTCAGCCGTTATTCCTTCCGTTTTCGTTGTTGGATTTTTTTTTTTTTTAGACAAACGGACTCATCAAAGTAATAAAATATTTATTTGGTATTGTTGTGCACTTTTATTTGACATCATAAACAAAACCCACAGAAGTGTAAACAAAGCTGGCGGAGACGTGTTTCTCCACTCGATGTTCTTGTTGTGCGGTTCGGCAGCTCCTGCGCGTCCTGTGACTCCTGTTGTTGACTTATTTAAGACATAAAGTGCTCACGCACACACAGCCACACACGAGCCGAGTATTGACACGCTTACGTGTGGGCGTTCCTAAATTTAACGCCTTTATATGCCCAAAAGCGGCACGAGAGAAAAGGAAAACAAAAAAAGACCAAAAACAGAGAACCGAAAAACAGAAAAACAGAAAACCAAACAAGGAACCAAGTCAAAAACGCATAAATTGTTGCTGCCGCTGCTGTCGTTGTGTGTAAATGGTTCTTGACATTGCCTCTAACTTGGCCGGGATGTTTTTCCGGCTTTTCTCCCTCCCCCTTTTTCCTCCACCTCCTCCTCGCTGGATGTTTGTTTCGCATTTGTGGGCTTCGGATTCGAATTCTCGGATTCGGATTCCATTGACCTCGTTGGCTGATTCTACAAGTGCCGCAACCAATTTAACTGGCAATTCGAGCTTGAAATTTAATTCACAAAATCGTTTCAGTTTAAAGGTTATTTCCTATCGATTAGGAGTTATCGAAAGCGGTGGCCAAAGTCTCTGTTCTTGGTGTATTTTGCAACTATAACGTATATTACAATTATAATTTTTATACGAGATTTAGCAGCCTGACCATCAGCCTTCAGCTGATCTTTGGTTTGATGAAGATGGTCGGGATTGGATATTCTTCTGTCTCTAAAGAGAACATTTCATGAATGCTTTCAGATACTTTGAAAGGTTGATCTTTACAGGGAATTTAAAGAAAAACTTCAAAGATATATTTTAATATCTTAATAATATATTCCATATGCTATACAGCAACTCCTCCTCTTATCTAGTACTTAATATCTTCTTCGATTTCTTCCTAGTTTCTCCAACGACCAACTACTTTGTTCTGCCTTTTCTTTATCCTTTTTAATCGCTGTCTTCTTGTGCCTATCTTGGTCTTTCTCTCTCTTTTTCTCGTGCCTTTTATTCCGCCGCTAAGCTCCATATGCTACGGATTGCTGGAGAACCCAAGCGGTGGGGCAGAAGGGACAAGGATATGGCAAAAAAGGAACAGCCGGCGGGCTGTAGACGCACTTTTTTGTTTACGCCACCTTGTTCCTGGCTCCTAGCTCCTAGCTCCTAGATCTCCCCAGGTCCTTGCGAGCCCCGGTTTTGTGGCAACGCTAGTGATTCTGCCACTGATGCTGCCGGGCGCTTACGTGCCACGCATATAAATTATTGTATCTCGAGCGTATTAAAAATGTACGAGTGCTCATCTTGTTATCCTGTTGTGTAAGCGGATTATGTCAGGCATAAATGTCATGCGTTGGAGCGCCCCTGTGCCCTGCGTCCTTCGTCCTTTGTCCTTGCTGCATTTACCTCGCTGCCGGCTGCCTTTTGTTTTCCATTTCGTATCGGGTTGGATTGGGTTTGGAGCGGAGCGGAGCGGGAAAACCAGTCCCACCCAGGACCACCTTTTTTTGATCCGCCGATTTGTTTAACAGTGTTGTTCAGCCATTTTGCATTACATGCCACACAGGGCCAAAAGGATATCAATAAAATGAACTGGGAAATTCAGCCAAGTTCTATTTGGATGTAATTTACCAATTTTAAATATTGGTTTTTAATAAACTAAATTCTTAAAACGGAAAATATCCATAAAATCGATTTATAGATATTTTCAAATGTCTGTACTTTAGATTTTTAACTTTCCTCTTTTAATAATGGAAAGAACATAATGAAATATAGGAAATATAAGCTATTTGGTATAATTTTCTCTTATCTTCTAAATAACTCTTAATAATTATCCAACTTTATTTCCGTGTAACCCCCCGAGCCATGACACTATTTTCTCTGCCATTTTTATTGAAATTTAAAACCACCGCCAATCGACACACGATGATGGCCCATAACTTGCGCTTAAAAACCGTAAGCCGTTCATTTTTGGCCAGGGCCAGAGCCATGGCTATGGCCATTTGGCAGTTTCCTGCTTCGCGTTTCGGCCATTCAGCGCACTGCCATTTGGTCGGTCAATAAACCGGGCCGAGCGAGTGGGGGTCCGAAAAAAGCGTATGCAAATATACTACCAGTTTTCGCACGCTGGCGTTTTGTGTTTGCATTAGCTCAATTTTTATTGTCCGGCCAGGAAGCGCAAAAACGTGGTTGCCAGAAATGTTCACTTGCAGTTGCACGTTGTGGCGGCTTATCGGTGGCTATATAGTTGCTCGCAAAATAAAACCAAAGGCCCTAATGAGAGTCAAATTTAGTGGCTCGGCGAAATAACGCGCACATGAAACCAATTCGCACAAGTTTGTAGTTTAAATAAAAAAATATATATCGCTTATATAGCTTACCCATATTGCCCCGTTGATCTTTGTGTCGGACTTTCGGTTTTATGTATCGCACAACCGCCACTTTCAATAAGAAATTGGTTCAAATGCAGAGCAAAACAAGGATTTATATCATAGTTAAATGTAAAAGACATTAATTACCTTTGAAATATGTAATACAAAAAAACTGTTTAATTTTTATTTAGTAGCTTCATTGGTTGTAAAAGCTCAGTGAATTGCTGAAATTGTGCTCCCTTCCAGTTTATTTGCATTTCATTAATAATTACTGCCATTTTGATTGGATTACCTTGATCGGCCCGACCCAGGAACCTGCAAGTTAATGCTTGACAAAGCGTAAGGGCAAATAATTCCATAATTAACAGGATTCGGGGGGGCCGGGGGAAAAAAGGGGCAGCGGGCAGCAAGTGAACCGAAAATGCGACAATAATGAGCCAGAAATCACATTCCAGTCTTTGGCAAGACAACAATGATGACACAAGCGTGCAAGGAGTACACTGCTAGCAAAGGAGGTCTAAAAATCAAAATAGTGGATATTTCCTTAAATGATTTTAAATAAAATTCGTAATGTATAAATTAAGGAGCAAGAATCCCTTAAAGATAGAATCAAAAACCATTCTACATGGAAAAACAAACCTATTTCTCATCCTCTCACATTTTTTTAGGTATAGAAGCTTCCTATTTTTAAGGGATTTCATAAATGTATACAAATATAAAATAAATATATATATTATCTAAAGTATATATTAGGATTAGGGTGTATTCAAGCCAAAATCAAATCACCGACTGCTATACTTCTCTTCTTTTTAAAAACTGCACAACTGGCTTTTAAATAAACTCAAAATCTTAATTCCAATTAAATTCCCTTTTTCAAAACCCAGTCGCAACCATTTTCTACCAATCTAGTGAGCATTATGCTTACTTTTTCCCATGTATCCTCCAGTTCTTATCAACAGCGTTGTCCACTCCAGTGGGCGGAGCTCTTTGGGCGGTCTATGGGTCCACAGATATGCCATAACATAAAGCCCTAATTCACACACACATAGACACACACACTCATCCTCCAGACAGACGGACGGAGGCACTTGGCCAGGCCAAGTTCTTGTTGTTGTTGTTGTTGTTGCGGCTGTTGTTTGCGTGTTTTTGAAGCGCCTTTGAAATTGGCGCTATCGTCGCCCCTCACAGACACAGAGAGAAAGCATACCAGAGATGTCAGTTTTGGCCACTTTGTGGTTAGGTTAAGGTAATACGAGAATAAGGTAAGCGAAATTTATTTTATTATTAAATTACTTATTAAAATTTAAATAATATATTTGGTAAGAGTAATGTAGTAAACGAATTATTAAATTTTTTCTGGGCTTTATTGCACTTTAGCAATCTTTTAAGTAAAGGCAAATCTTTAAGACTGATTTTGGATCTAAAAAATTTTATAAAAGTCTAGTTTATTTTTATTAATTTATTATTTTTTTGCTGATCTCTCCTTGTTCTGTTGCCACCACTGAGCAACACACACAGCTACACACCACCCCCGGCACACACAGTTCCACAAATTATTTGCAGCTTATCAGCGCGTTGGCCGTTGTCCATTTTTATGGCCATTTGTTTTTGTTTTCGTTTGTTTTAGTTGCTTCACTGGGGACGGGGATTCCCCCCATCAGGAGAGAGAGAGAGAAAGGGGAGTGGAAAAAAGTGTCCTGGAATGAAACGAAGACGATGACGCGTATGGCAGATGGACCACAAAGTACTCACACTCAAGCCACCAAGAGAGAGAGAGAACAAAAAAAAAGAGGGGCAAGGACCTGGCCCACTTGAGGCAAGGACATCACTTGAAAATTGCCTAAGTAGTTATTCTCCCCCCCTCAACCCCACCCCAGTCCATTCTGTATTTTTTGTGTGCCTTGTTTTATTTTGTTTCTGTTTGCTGGCTGCTGCTGCTTCTCTCCTTTGTTTTACGATTCCGACAGGCCCGGAATTGATTGTTGCCTGCAAACTTTGGCCACAGAAAACTATCAGCAGTTAACCGCAAATATGTTTACCCCGAAATATGTAGATTGATAAACCCCAAATGTGCTTTGTCAATGAAGTTTTCAAGATACGAGGATATCCAGTTGCGGCAGTTTCCGATATTTCGGCCAAGACAGGGGGCCTTCGCTTCTGTGATTGCACAGGGCTACATGGTTAACTATTTGTATAAACTATTTTTATATAATATCATATCGGAAAATGTAGGCATAAACCTCTTGTATCGATATTTGATGCGAAATATGATTTAATATTTGAACATTGCAATATACTTATGTGCGATTATCAATTTAAATATCAGACAAATGTATATTATTTATGACTACTACAGATATTCATAATATTTCTTTAATAATTTTTAGCTGCTTTAAATTTCGACATATATTCTTGTCATACTTCCGCTCGATAGACATTCCTTTTACTGGCTAATAAAACTATTTCTGTCCGATTATAAATTATTTAACAGTCACTTGTTATGCTGTGTTACTGAAGCGTATGCCACAAGGGGCCTGCATTATTTATTGTTGCCCCAATTGAGTGGCTGATTTTGCGGTTGCCTCGCTGTTGATTGAAATCCATAGACGTGGTGGCGAGGTCAGGAGTCAACGAGGCTGGTCATCAATAAATCGTTCGCTGATTGCCGCCCTTGAATGTCCTGGCTGGCTGGCCGACTCCTGGCCGCTCCTTGCTCCTTATTTTCCCAATCCTTGGGCCACAAACGAAACGTTATTAAGTGGCAGGACCGCAGGGCCTGGGCCAATTGCGGAAACACTCCTTGGCAATTAATGGCAGCAGTTCGATCGGTGATGTCGCAGCACCGCCACATCGCCGCATCGCGCATACGCACTGTTGGCGGAACGGGGCAAATTAATTAAATGCCGGGCCGCATATGAATGCAAATGCTATAGCATCTCATTATGCGGCACTTTAAGTTCTTAACTTTTTAATAATCTCAGCGAATATATGCGAGTGTGTATGTGTAATCTGCTTAATGTTGTCCGAATAAAGCGGAATACAATGGACGCGAGCGGCGGCGGCGGCGGCGGCAAATAAGTTAAAAAGCATTTAATGCAGCGCCAGCATTAAAAATAAATGCAAAAAATATGAAAATCCTTGGCGCAGCTGTCGGAGCCCCGCCTCGGCAGAGGCATTCATAAATTATTTGTATTTAAATGAGCCCGCCGCTGCCGCTGGGCTGTGGGTTTGTCAACGCTGTCGGTGCGGTGCGGCTTTAATTAAATTAAATAAAATAAAATAATATAAAGTGCCGGCTGCAATCTCTCCATCTCGAAGAAGACTACTAACTATCGCTGAGAATGGCAAGGAGTTTTATGGCCTCCTTGCGGGTCCTTAACTGCCGCAACGTGAGTGGAAGCCACTGGCAGCGATTATCCCAAAAAAAAAAAAACCCAAACGAGTTGCCAAGTAATGCAAAGTGCAAACAACCCTCAGGGCTGGGGGTTGGGTTGCTGCTGCTACCTCTTTGATAAGTACTGCCCGGAGTTTTGATTTTTCGCCTTTGCATTTACATATGTTAATTAACGGGGAACAAGGAAAATAGCTCTTCACTTCCTCCGTTGGCCAGGGCAACGGCGAGCTGGAGGGATGCCCCTTAAGACGCCGCCGAGTGGCATACGAATATCATATTAATTAAGTGCAGATCACACTCGCTAGGTAAACACTCTGGAAATGTGGGGAATTCCGGGCGCGGGGTGGGGGAAAAAGGGTCTGCGGCTTTTCGCAGATAACGAAGGATGCGCTGCGGTCGAAGGTCTCAGCTCCGAGGGATGGGTCTGCGGCTTGTCGAGGATTCTTGGCATTATTTTTCCGAGGCTGTGTGTGTTTACTCAAAGCAAAGCCTAATTACATTTGCTGTAAGGCAATTTAAATAATTTCGGTTAATGGAAGATGTGCCTCCCTGAATGATTATTGTTGTGACAATAATTTGATGGCTGAGAAGCCTGAAAGCGTTCGCAAAATAACAACTTGTCAATCCGAGACTGAATTAAACCTCAATCTGCATGGGCTGTCTTTATTGCAATTAAATTCCGCGAAAAATATCATACAAATCTGCAGCCTGTCGGCCTTATTTCCAGCTGTTTTTATGCTGTCATCAAAATTTAAAAATGCATAATTTGAGTATATACACAAAATATGTCGAGTTAAAGTGCTGAAAGCCAGAAAGAATATTCAAAGACCGACTCAAACTTTCTGGTCAGACAAACACACAAACAAACAATTGACAAAGTTTCAATGCTCAAGTGGTAAATAATACAATAAATAACTTTCCCCAAATGAATTAGATGCTGGCCCAGAAACAAGGCCAGCTGGAAAATTGTAGCTGCTGGGATTTTCCGCATTTCCGTACGTGCCCAGGAGAGCGAGACTCCTTCGAGTCCGAGCCGGCCGGCCGCCTGTGAGAACTTCATAAATTTCTTATTTCGCTTTAAAGAGCGACAGTTTTCCGGGCCGTTTTCACGGAATTCATTGACCGCAAAACGATTTTATGGCCTCGCCGAGGGAGGAGCTAAAAAAAAAAAAAGCGAAGCCCGGCCTGGGGATGCCATAAATTCCACACTTCCCCTTAGGTAAAAACGAAGGAAAATGTTGATTTGTGGCCGAGGCAATTAAATTCTGCATTCGGGGCTAATGCATCCTGTTTTCGGAAACAAGTTTCGGGCAAAGTTCTGTGATCCCGTGCGATCACAGAAGGAAATGTTTTCTTTTCTCAAGCAAATGCTAAAGTTTGGCAACTGGAAAATTGTTTACTCTGCCTGCCGACTGCCGACTGCCTGCCGAAAGTTTGGCCAACAAATCCGGACAGTTGAACCCAGTTTGACAATCAAATTCAGGGCAAAACTAGAAATTCCCAAGGTGCAGTGTGTTTATTTCTTTTGCTGAGCAAATTACGGGCACAAAAAGGGAGCAACTTCTGCCGGCTCTATTATTACATATTTGCATTGCCAAAATTGCAAATTAAATGGGCAGCAAATTGAATCCAAAGCATGTTTGTGCTGCAAACACAGTCGTTACTCGGGATATCATTTAAAAATGCCTCCGCAAATGCAATTGAGTTTATTAACAAGCCCAGTCAAAGCCAGGGTCGGTCCGGTTGCATTTTGGCTTAATTAATATTTGCTCGGGCCACAAGTCCTTCTGCTCTGGGCTCGTCCTGGGGCAGTTTATCCTGCACATCGCCATGAATTTGTAGCAATTCATTAACATTTAAGGAGAGGGGGAGAGCGACCTAGGATCGTGTGTGCAACAAATATGGCCCAGAATAAATATAAAACCCTTTCAGCGCCCCAGCTTTTGGCTATAAATAAGAACAACAATGCGACATTTTCAAGGACACTTGGCTGCCCAGCTGGTTTGTCTTTTCTCTTGTCCCCCCACGCCCCTTCCCTTCAGGGAAAATTTATACGACTTGCTAAAATTGCACATAAATTAAATTTATGTTTTATGAGCGTTGTCCTTGCCGCTGTCTTATTCCCTGTGTTTGTGTGTACGTTCCGCCTGGTTGTGTTTTGTTTTGGTTAAGTTTTCCCTGGCTTTCCTCCTTTTCCTCGTGTATTTTTGTTCTGTTTTTATTTTTGGGCCTAGTTCCTCGGTTCACGTGCCGGAAAATCGCATTTATTTAATACGCACAGTAAATTTTCAGCACTTGGAACTAAATAGACGCACATTTAGTGCCGGGCCGATGGGCTTTTCCTCTACTATTTCGACCATTTCCCCCCGTCTCAGCCTGTCTGAGCCTCGGCCCCCACATGACATTAATAATTCACTTTGCGCAGTCAATTTGGCCAAATCGCTTCGGCTATTTTCCTCCGTCCCGTCCCGCCCTGTCCCGCCATTTCCTGTTCTGTCCTGTCCTGTCCTGCTGATGTTCATTATTTTTAAACGTCGCTGACAGTTGTAAATCTGTCAGGCTTATTAACCGTTAAATGTCACTTAACTGTCATTCGCCGGCCATAACAATTCGACAAAGGCCAGGAGCCGGCGGTCGAGAGAGCGTCGAAAGCGCCCAAAGCCAGCGGGCCACACGAAATGAAGTCTGACGAAAAAATATGTGCATAATTCTGCACCAAAAGTTGTACATAAATTGCCAGAATAATAGAGACAGAGAGAGAGGTGAGGGCATTTCCGGTGGCATTAAGTAATGAAAGCGTGGGCCCTTCTCTCGACTGTAATTATTTTCCACGTCTTTATTACATTTAAATGCCAATTTATTGCCTTCGATTAAATTATGCCCCCCTCCAGCTGCAGCCTGTCCATAAACTTATTTATGAAAATGATTTATGCCAAGGACTGTTACTACTGTAACTCCTATATGGCCCCTATATGCGGGCTCTTTTATGGGCTTAATAAAGGATAAAGCCAAAGCCGGATCGAATAGGGAATAAATGCATACTTTGGGTGCCAATAGAACTGTAAATTAAAATATTTGTGATGGGAAAATAAAAGAAAACCAAGAAGTTAGGAACTTGTATTTGATTTTTAGAGAAATATTTTAAAGATAAAGTTTACAGAAAAACTTACAATGAAAACTGTTTAATAAATTCCATAAAAATATTCTTTGTTTTTTAATTTTACCAAAGATTACTTTAGGATATTATTTTTCCACACTTTAACCTTTCTTTCAGTGTTTTTAGCAAAGAGTAACAGTCGCATTCTTTTCGAATAAATCGCAGCTTGAAAGGCCATTTGTGTTAATAACATTTCAAAACTATTCCCCGACTAGGCTCTGTTTCTTACTGATAGTTTATTTAATTAAAAGCCCAACTAATAGTTGATGTGAGGAAAAAGGAAAAAAAACAAAGGCGGTCTCGAACAATTTCAATATGCACTGCCGGGAAATGCCAAAGGAAACACGAATACATTTTCATAAATCTGGCAGAGCACTTTAATAATTTCCGTTTATCTGTTGTACTGGCAACGGCTGGGCAGCAGCTCAGCCTCAGTGTTTCTCGTCCGAGGTCCTTCGTCCTGCAGCCTGGCGTTTTACAAATCGCTTGACACAGCAGCAGCAGCAGCAGCGGCGGCAGCAACAAGCAGCCAAAGTACAAAACTAAACAATGCAGGCTCAGCCCGGGGAATCAGATCCAGAGACGGAGTCAGAGTCGGAGGTTACTTTGTAGCCATGCAACAAAGTCAAAAAAAAAGGAGGAGGCAAGGCGGCAGGCTGCGTATATAGGAATATGAAACATGGCAATAAATATTGTGCAGGCATTAAGCGCCTGGCCTTATTTCACTCGAGTCCGAGGTTCGAGGTTCGAGGTCCAAAGTCCGAGTCCTGCAAGGAAGCATCGAACTGCTGGCCATCTGCGAGATGCAGGAGTGTTTGAGTGGCAGCAGGACGAAGCCGAAGTGAAGCAGCTTTTCTTCGTAAAGCATTTCCACACCATTAAATTGACAATGCAATAAAATAGCCCTTGGCCAGCTGCGTTGCATACTTTCCCCCGGACTTTCAGCCAGCGACATTAATAACACAAACAAACATTCATCTACTTGAAGAGCGAGTGGGGGAGGGGAGGGGATTCCCCTGTAAACTCCACCCGACCACAGCACTTTACACGCCAAATTAAGTAAACTAAATGGTTACAAATAGCTGGGCCACGCCTAAGCTTAGACTACAGATAGAGAAAGGGGTTAGCTTTTCGAGCTGTCAATAAACCCAATCACTGAATAAAATATATTTGAAAGTTTTTAAAAGACTAACGTATATTTTTCAAAGCTAAAAACTGGAATTTAAAAGTCAAAAGAATGCTGTAGAAACTTAAGTAACTTTTTGGCTTTATTTCAATATCTTAAAAGAGCTTTAAATAATTCCTTTTAAAGTTTTATAGAGTTTCTCAAGACTCATCCATTTGTTCTTAATTACATCTGTAAGAAAACAATATAAATAAATTTGTAAGACTGTGAAAAGTATATCATATAAATCTAAAAGTAAACTGAAAAAACTCCTTAAAATTCATATGCATTTTTCTTTTTGTGCATTATCAATGAAGCCTCCCATTTGTATGCAAAGCCAAAGCCGTATTTCAAAAAGTGAGCCAGCCAACTCATTGCCGAAATATCTCTTAATTCTTAAGTGAATCGGAGTTGCAGCTAGGAGCTAGTAGTGCCTCCTGGCGAGGCTTGAATATTTCAGGCACACGAAACAAGCAAATCGTTTAGGGCGCCCAACTTCCGTTTGGTGAAAGGCAACGGAAGCGCCGCCACACACACAAGACACACTCTCGCATACACAGACAGATAGCGGCCAGGACATGCAATCAGCGCATCTGTGTGTGTGTGTGTTTGTTGCACACATAATCGCAGCTCACTGCCCATTGAGGCACTTGCAATATGTCAGGACATGGGACTAAGGACGACGGACTGGCTGGCCGAGATACGAGTGCGAATGGAGCTCATGCATCGACCATCCACCCATCGACCATCGTCCATCGACCGACATCCTTTCGACGGCTTTTGTCGGCCTTCCCGCCGACAACAACAACAGCAATCGCCGCAGAAAAGAAGCCGAGCCCGGCAAAAGATGAAGGCAAGGCAACTTTGCATGTTCCGATCCAGCTCCAGCCCCGTCCAGAGAGGTGTTGAAAGCAATTGGCGTTAGAAAAATGTATATTCTCGGTCCTTGCATACCCACTCACACCTTAAGAAAAATGCATTAAAACTTGTTTTTTAAGCCAGCTTAAAAAATGTAATAAGCTCTTTTTTGTGCAATAGCTTCCGAGGTTTTTATTAGCAAATTCTGTGTAGTAATTTATTATTTTAAGTTGTTGTTTAAAGTCAAAAATTTAAAAAAAAAACATAAGTAAGTATTTGTGAATATGGAAATATCTAGAATAATATTATATAGCCTAACTTTATGTACTCTAGATTTAAATTAATTAATAAATAATTTGTTCAGGAATTGTCCTTAAGCTAAATAAATTTTTGTCTGCTTAAATCAACTTCATAACCACAAATTTTGTCTGCCTTTTCTTTAATTATACTGCATTTCTACCTAGCTTTTCTCACTAAAATCACCCTAATTCAACCACTTTTTTCCCCAGTGCACTCACATGCAGAGGGGCATAAACGCATCGAGGCGTTGACAGCTCTGACGAGTCTGGGGGCAATGAAAGGCGAAGGGACCACCGGCGACGAGGTGCATTGCCAGACCAAACGTGCCTAAAAATGTTGAAATTTTCCAGCTTGCAAAGCGTGAAAAGATAGTTTCGCCATCAGCACCAAAGCCCGCTCTACCCCCTGGAAAAGCCCCCTGATTTTCCGCATACCCAAGTCAAGTCCCCCCTGGGTCTAAGCCGAAACACTTTTACTGCCTTGTGGGCGTGGGCGTGGCCTGGTAACGCGAAAAAAGGTAATTTCTCTTTGAAGAAGAGAATCCGCTGGAGCGGGGGACGGCGAAAGGACGAAAAATGAATTGCTAGAGGCTAGAGACTCCAAAGGAGCTCGGCCTATTCCTTCGCTAAGCATGTGTGTGTGTGTGTAATGATTTTCCATACACAATTTGTGGGGCTGGGATATGCAAAATAGTAGACCATAAAAGTCAAGCCGCCTCCCAGAGGTGTTAATTTAAAGCAAAAGTCAGGGAAAGGATCAAGTTGCGGGGAAGGAAAAGGGAAAGTTCCGGGGGATTGGTTGCCTGGTTGACAGTTTGGATGCACAGAAAGAAAGAAAGGAGTTTATTTTTATAATATAAAAGGTATTATGATTGTGAAGAGTAAATAAGAACATTTAAAAACATTTCTAAAATACTTAAAGTGGTTAAAAAATATTAAAAATATATATCTCTTATTTAATCAGCATTATTTCAATGTGCAGTAAACATTCCTCTGGCCACTCCCAATGAGTGGCATCGCAAAAGGACATTTTCCGTAGTTGTGAACCGTGAAAAAGGATGGCTTATGCTGATATGGCAACCATATTTTTCCGCCTGCTTGTTAGTGGCCCCCGAAAAACATTTTTCCAGGAATTGTTAAGGCCAGCTTGATTGGACAACGGCGATGATTGGAGCCGGGGATTGATTATTACTCAGGGCGCATTTAAGTGGCAGTCAGTCAAACAGGACTCTGTCCCGTATCCATCATCTGTATCCTCCCGGAGCCGGAGCCGGAGTCGGAGCGGAAATTGCTCCCCATACAGCGTTTGCTGCCGAAAAGTTAACTATTCGCCATAACCGAAATGGCGGCGAAACATATTTCGAGGCCTCCTCCAGGCGGCTCCGGGCCGAGCATATGCCCTCAGGTATCGTTGTCAAAAATAACAACATCAACTCAACTAACTGCCAAAAAAAATTAGGGAAGGAAAGGCGAATGCGAGGAAAAGATCAACAAAGACTGGGCGGAGCAGCCCTCGGAGTAAATTACAAATTAAATCATAAAACGGAAGTGACAGCGTGCACAGCGCAGAGCACAGATTTGGATTTATTACGTGACCAGAAACATTAAACGTTTTGCCATTAACACACGCGCTTTGGGCCAGGACTCCGGGCAGGCAGCAGGGGAATGGGAATGGGAATTCGAATGGGAGTGGGATATAGTTAGGCCAGGACTAGCCAGGACATGCCATGTAACCGTATCTGCAGCCGAATCTGTTCCTAAGCCAGCTGACCATGCAAACGAGCCTTGATTTCCGCCACTCTCTAGGCCCTGTTAATTGTGTTGGCCTTGGCTGGTATGGAAAATTACAATATAATTAAATATGAAAGAATTTCCTGAGCTTTAAAAAAATGTAGTTTATAAGGAATATCCGGTTGTTAACATAAGAAAGCTAAAAGGCTCAAATTAAAATACTTCTTTAAGGAATTTTCGGTTAAATTTTAATTTTATTTATAGAAATATATACCAAGTTTCAGGTAATTAATAAACAATTCTTTAGATTTCAAAAAGCATACAATTTTTTATATGTTTGAATTTATTTAAAAGTTTGTAAAGATGTTCAGAGTCTTGAATTGTTTATTACAAGCCAAAGATCTTTGACTCCCTTTAAATACTCACATATTCCCCTCATGATTATTGATTATTTCACTCTCTATATTATTATTTGTAAATTGGCAATGCCGCATATCCTTAACTCCTTTACAAACACCTTTTGTTTGTCTGCCAATTATCTCGAGCGACGCAATTATTTTGAAAGAGTAAATGCTGCAGCTAATGAATTATGCATTTTGGCCAAAACACTTTTCGGTTGCCAGGTGACAACAGCATGTGGCTGGGCAGGGGCGAAGCCAATTATTGTCGGGCTCCTCTGGAGAGGGGGTGGGATGGGGGGGTTGAAGGATATCCAGTCGAGCCGCTCATTATTCACTTTATGCATCAGTTCATTTTGGCAATAAAACACGTTCGGTGTCTCCGTGTGATGTGTCAGGCACAAAAGAGCATTGGTCCAGGTATAAAGTAATTTCCATTTAATTGACATAATTGCGCACACTTCACATATTTAATCAATTGTCAAAGCGACACGCACACACACACGCACACAACTACTTAAGTGACACACACGCACACTCGTGCAATTGTCTGTTGCTCAGTTTGCCGTTAAGCTGACAATGACAGAAATGGCAATTTTATTGGCAGGTTTTGGCTAAATGGCCACTGGCATAGATAAATATTTGTTGGCTTGCCAAAGCGCGCTCCTCACACACACTCACACACTGGCACTTGCACACACACTAGCTTACCACACACACATACACATACTTGTTCCAACACGTTCACACTGCCGCTGAGCCAAAGCTTTCACTCAAATGTCACTTATCGCCTCACCGACACCACACCCACACACACACGGCCGACACTCGAACTTGAACATCTGTTTACCATACATCCCAATCTGTGTGTCGGCGTGCACTGAAAAAAAAAATTTTATCCATAATTAAAATAACAATTCAAGAATATTTGGATGACCTAAGAAAGTTTTAGCCCCAAAAAAAATAAATGGATAGGAAATATTTCATTCATAACAAAATATAACTTGATTTTACATAAGATCATCTTAATTTAAAAGTATTTCCTTTATAATTCCCAACAAGTTCACGCATCTAGGATTGAATTAATTCTGTACATATTATTTTTGAAAAATAAATTAATTTCCGCATTTTAAATCTCAAAAATCAAAGGGATTTTGGTTATTATATTATTGAAAATACGTTACTGTAAATTGACACATCTTATTCATACTTGCAAGAATTTTCCTTAAAATTCTTAACTACATATTTCCAGCAACAAAAACTGATTTAATTCCTTTAATAAATAATTTTATTTAAATAAAAACTTTAGAAAGATTAACTTGACTCTTACAATTTATTAAATAAATTTTATAAAAGTAGTCCTTGGCAACATTAGCTAAATAATATCTTGTCCATATTCACTTTCAATTCCAATTCCCAACTGATTTTTATCTAAAAAAAAAGGAAGACCCTTTCCAACAAGTTTTTGATCTCAAATTATTCAAAATTACTAAAATATTATAACAATTTGAATAATATATCCACAAATCTATATGGTATAGATTAACAGTGGTCACTCCCTTAATTCTCCCAGTGCCTGATTGAATATTTGGAAGTTTGTTTTTAGCCTTTGTGGCCTGAAGCATGGAGATCCATCGCAGTGACAGACAATCCCAGCCGGATCTGGTGACTGTTCAAATATATTTAACGAGTTGCCCCGATTATAACGATTGATGAGAGAGCATCTACATAAATGTATGCAGAGCACTGGGAGCGTTGTTAATTAACAAACATAAGTATACAAATAGGGCTCAAGTGGGACCAAGACTTTCTGTGTAATTTCCAGTGGCCCGAGCAGCTTGCAATAATTATGCATTACGGCTCATTATCGCGGCGATTTAAGGCGCAATCAGTGGAGACCACAACAAAAGGAGCCTCCGTGCGACCTGAAGGCTGTGGCACAGAAATTCGAATGAAAATCACTTTAATTGCGATTAATTAATGGCTCTTTAAATGGCCAATGCAGCGTAAGTCGGCTGCAATTTACGATTATTTGGCCGTAATGAGAGGTGGTCCCTGTCACGGCCACTTATGCAAAGCAGCAAAAATAAAAAGAGAAAGAAAAGGAGATGGAGAAGGAAACTTCACCGAAAAGTGTCGGCCGCAGAGACAGAGAAATCCCTACTCTCTGACCCTTTTGAAACTAACCGAAAACTAAATTTCAAGGCTCATTGCGTGCACATAATGTGGCCAATGTGGGCTTGGGTCCTGCCAGGACCTCACCCGTTGTGATGTGCAGTGAACCTCACTAATGGAGCGGTCACACACACACACACACATACACCCATTCCCGAAAATTGCCAAAGTTTGACTTTGTTTGGACGTTCGGACGTCTGTCAGACGTACGGTCTTGGAGGGATCCGCAAGACGAGAGGAGGAGTGGGAGCAGGACTAGGCGAAATTTGCATATGAAATACAAAAACGTTAATGATGCGTAAAATGATTCTGTTAGCTTGTAAAATTTCATGAAAAGTCAAGCCATAAATGAATGAACATGCGACTTTTTTTGCCTCCTCTCGAGCCCTGTAAGTCACTTGTTAACCTGTTGATAAATTTATGTCCTACAACATATGCCATTGAGGCGTATTTCACACGCATTTGATTATCGATTGCCACAAAATACAGACACCGAGCACCCGGGAAATCTGGGGAAATATTAAAAACAAGCGAAAATCACATGCAAAATTATGAAAAACGAGCGGCAAGGAGGACAAGGGCTCCCAAAGGCGTTGGCCCGGCAGGTGAAGCGGCTCAAATAAATGCGAATGAGTCTGGCGGGAAGCATAAATCATTCAAATGCGAAAATCAGTTAAAGCATAATGCGGCCATAAGACTGTCTGTCTGTCTGTTTGTTGGTTTGTTGGTTTGTTGGTTTGTGCGGGGAAAAACAATCAAATAAAAGGCTAAGCAGAGAGAGAAAATGCTGGAAAAATGATGTGTCTGATTCCGAATTCGAATATTTCTTTTCACAGACACATTTTGCTTCTGTGTAGAATTTAGCTTGACTCAATTTAGACTTAATGAAAATTGGAAGATAAGTTTAGTGCCTCGAGGCCACGAATACTAATTTATGCCAATCGAAGATAATTTCTGGATTAATATTCAATAACAAGGATTGAGCCACTCGAAGGCTTAGCTCTCGAAATAGTCCACTCAAAAAGCAATTAAATGATACTCAGAGGCTAGAGTTGGTCAACATAAATTAAATCTGATTAAAACGAAGAAGAATAAAGCGTTTAATTTCGGTTTAAAATTCTTCTCTCTGTTGCTGTTGTTTTTCCCAAGTTTCAGAGATAATTTCACTGGCTTTCCCAGCTTCCTGGAACTTCTGCCTATCGATGGTAATTCCGCGAAAGGTAAACAAATAGTTCCGTGTCTAATTGTAAGCTTTGGAGTGGGGTTCATACTTGGATAATTTATGGCATTGAACGCCATTAACTACGCGGATTTACCTATTTGGCGGCGGCCTTGGACGCGGCTCAGCGGCAGCGCCAGCTACATGAATAATTTAAGCGAAAGTGTTACAACTTTTTGACAACAAATCCACTGACTAATTAAAGCCAGCGTCGGATTTATGTGTCAAGCGTTTGTCAAGCCAGGCAGGCGGCAGGACTGACTGTCACGGCTGGCAGCCAAAAAGTTGCCACCAACTTTCCCTCTCTGCCTCTCCGTCACATTTTCCCAGCCCCGCTGTCCCCGCCCGCCTGCTACTGAAATGCAGCTGTGCGATTAAATTAATAACTGCAAAGGATTAAAAAACTAACAGCCATGGCAAGGACATGGCGCCAAGCCAGCTGCTCCAGCGAATAAAAAAAAAATACAGGCAGCAGGAGTAGAGGAAGAGTAACTTTCGCTGCAGCTTAGCTTCAGCGCGGGGGCACAGGTGGGTTAAGGGTGGGGGGGTGCTCCCCAGGCCCTCATTTGCATAATATTTACTTATGAGCCGCCTTGAACCCTCCTCCTCGGCAGCGGCAGCATGGAAGAAAATAATTTGCTAAATTATGTCTTAAATAGTTAACAAAGTTTGCACGAAAATGTGCGGACCTTTCTTGGCCAGCAGATTTCCCAGCCAGAAGGATAAACAAAGGGAGCTTTCCCAGCAGTAGCTGTGCGCTGGGAAAATCATAAATCTTTGAGGCGGAATATGTTCCTCTGAGAGACAAGAATAATGTGTTTGAAAATCTGCAAAAAATATGCAGGCCCCTCTTTGGGTTTTATTAGACTATTTGCCTAGATTTAATCGATAAACAAATGTATCCAGAAATCAGGGAAGAAAAGGAGAGCAAGGGAAGTACAAAATTATATTAGTCTCCTATTATTATTCTGCGTGTAAATATTCGGTGAAATTCGAACTTTCCCTTGTAGTTAATTTACCTTCCGACTTCCCAGAACCGCCGCAGGATAAACAAAAGCCCTGATGGAATGCAAACAGAGATCAGGACGAGAACTGTGAACGACGTGACAAGCACCGGGTCCGGTCCTTCGACAACTTGAAACTAATTCGCTTAAAGCAAGCTCCCAGAGTTCAGTTTTCAGCTTCAGCTGCAGTTTCTGCTATTTCCCGGCTTATCTTCACATGACGCCGCCGCTGCAGGGGCATGGGAAATTCCAGCCGTAGACCGCGCAGACCCCCAATCGTAAATTTCGAGCGAAAACTTTCCATTAAGAAGCTCAAAAACAGATACGCAAAGTTCCGAGTGCTCATCGCGGGGGCGCGACATTGGCCGTGCAACAAATCACGGCCGGAAAAACCAACCGGAGACGGAGACGCAGACCCAATCCCAATTCCAATCCCGGACAAAACCCTGCCGAACCAACCGACCAGGCATAATGGAAATCCCGTTGAACCTGTCCGCCGCCGACGACGCTGCTGGCCGCCGGAAAATTTGCAGGGAAATGAGGAAAAGAAAAAGGGGGGAATATAAGACAGAATGGCGGAGATGAGTGTCTAGACTATGGGATGACTAGTAGTCAGTGAAAGGTAATAGTTTAGGGTTAAGAATAATTTAATTTAGATAATAGGAAAAATGTTTTAGAAAAAAAAGTACTATAAAAGTATTTAAAGAATTGAAAAGTAGGTTTCAACAAAAATATATTAGAGTAGAATATCCCACATTCAATGATTCTTAACAATTAAATATATTAAAATAGGTTTACTTTCTTTAAACCATTTTAAAGCGAAAAAGTTGTATTAAAATATATGTTTTCCGTAAACTTAATATTAAAAAAAATGAAATAATAATAATTCTGAATTAGTTATACATTTTTGTATGCCAATTTTTTAATTTATTGCATTTTGAAGTGCATTTTTTGTGTGTTTTCAAAACCAAAATAAAGAACCTCTTAAAGTATAACAATAACTTAGCTTCAAGGGTTTTTTTTTCACTAACTAAAATTGTTTAGAAATATTTATAAATAAAATAATTGAAAACTTTGTCCTTTAAATGCATCTAAATCCAATATACCCTTAATTTTTTACAGGGTACAACTACTAGACGTGGCAGGAAGTGCACGCAGTCTGTTAGTCGGGAAGCGAGTATCATAATTTACTTTGTCACCCGCTGCGAATTAGCGTGCCAGCGAGCCATGTGTGTGTCTGTGTGAGAGGTCCTGCCACTATATATCCTCAAATATATATGTATATGCGAGACTGGCCACGCCCACTTAGTGAGCCCAGCGTGGCGCTTAAAAAGCCGGAACATTTTAAACAAAAGCCAAGCTGAAGGCTCTCGAACTCCAACTCTCGAAAACTTTCGGCAAAACCACTTAAAAATTTTGTGTGCGCTGACTTTAACATACGATAAAGAGTCTGTCAGAGGGAAAGCTGGGCGGGAAAAGCGGCGGGGAGAGGGATGGGGGTGGCAGCGAAGACGAGCAGCCATTTTGGCCAGACAAATAAGCCACGTTGCAGGCTCAGATTGCAGTCACTGAGCGAGATGGCGGCGGTACAGGGAAAGAAATTCATAGGAATTCTCTAGGTTAACTAAAAAAAATGATTTGGATAATTAGAAAAGTTAAATAATAAATTAGAATATCTTGAAAATGTACTTCAATTAGTTTAAGAAATTGGAAATGCATTATTAAGTTATTTAAAATTATATCCTTAGACTTATGTGACTTTTTTAGGCCTTAATATAAAAGTTAGCCTTTTCATTAGGAATATAGCATATATCTTCATCAACAAAAAACTAACATTTTTTAAGAACAAGTTCCAAATACAAATAAAAATAAATATTTCTTTAGACTACATTTCTAAACATTCAATCTAATTTTGTAATATTTAAAATTAAGAAATAAGACAGACTCTTTGGCAAAAAAAACGTCTCAGTAATTCCTCATCCTACCCCTTTTCTCCGAGTGCACTTCCTTTCTTCCCAGCCGCTTCTATGTGTGTGTTGGTCTGTGTAAGTTGGCCGCAATGCAAATTAATAAAAAAGCATTTGAGGCTGAACATTTTTACCAGCTTGGCTAATAAATAACGCGACGGCGACAGCTTCATTTGTTTAAGTGCCTGACAGAGTGGAACCGAAAAAAAAAGGAGAGCCGGCGTAAAAAATAAAAGCCGCGAAGGAAAAAGTAACGAAAGTCGCGGGAGAGAGCGAGATAGAGGCCGTCAGACAGCGTTTTAATCGCTCCATCAGAGCTGGGGCTCATGCATATTCATATCTTTGCGTATATATATACATTATTCTGGCTAAAAATACGCCGCCAAGTATGGCTCACTTAAGGGAACTATGAGTATATATATATTCCATTTGCAGTCTGCGTCATAATTAATGGACACACACACTTGGCCAAAGTCCTGGCAGGACTCTCCGAGTCTGGGGGAAATTGCTTTGGCATTAGCAGCCAACAAATTATTATCCCTTATCGAATCGGACCGACGCACTAATGCGAATAAAGCATCCAATACTTTTTATGATGTGGGCTTTCAATATGATTACGATACAGCTTCCCCCAGACGCACTCACATCCTTTGCGATGCCATTTGCAAAGTCATCACGTATACGCCACCGCTTACAGTGCGAAAGCGAAAAGGACACGCTGAGCGCTGAGCTTCTGCCCACTCACTTTGCTTGCATTTAGATTGGTTTCGTTTTTATTCCGACCATTATTTCCGTTGTTATTCGCCATTATGACAATTCAGTTAGTCAAATTCCGTTACGGCTTAAAACTAATTTGAGATTAAGTTCCGAGATTCCACAGCGCCCCCCAGGGGGAGTGGCTCGCCTCTGCAAGCCATTTTTGTGCATCAACAAGCAGAGCAAAGGAGCAGCAGAAAGCCAGAAAAAGGAAGTCGCAGTCCTCGGGTAAGGCAAACGGCAAACGGCAACGGAAAGCGAAAATGTAATAAGTGATTTACATGACTCGAAGGAATTCTCTCCACCGCAGGGCACATGAAATCGAGAAATCGTCGACGAGGCCAGGGAAATCGATACTTCATTAAGATACAACCGGGGGGGCGGCACAGAGGCAGACAATATCGCAATCTTCTTCTTCGGCAGGAAAACTGGCAAATTTCAGGGTAAAGCCAGTTCCTAACGAGCACGCATTCGATGGCTCAGTGCTCCATGGCTGCTCCATGGCCTATCTAAATGGTTAGATGACTGATATGAGAGACGGAATCATGCCATTTTCACTCCATCCCCATGTCCCTGGCCCCAGAACTCACACAGCCATCGAGCATTAAAGTCGGGAAAGTGTTTTCCAACCGTTTTATTGACCCTCAATGTTTTTAGCCCCGTTAAGAGTGACGGGCCGACTGAATGCCGTTGACAGGATGGCGGCTAAAAGGGCTTATGCACCCAGAGAAAATACTGAAAGAGTTTTCCTTGTTAAGGAAAAATATTTATTTAGAAATATAGAGGTAATATTCCAGGTTAACCCTTCTTAAAAAAAATTCATTTAGACCCCAGAAAAGTCTTTTCTTTAAAATTTATTTCAATAGATCGCTCAGTTAAGAGTTAAATTTTCCCCCAGTGCATTGATGTATAGATTTCATTGCCTGCTGGCGGTAATAATTCACATTGAACGACAATATCACGGATTTATCCAACTGAATTTTTCATGCGAAAATTTTTCGGCGACGCCCCCATCAAATCCTGGTCGCTGGCAAATTGGAAATTTGTGGCCCTTTTTAATGCTGTTGTCATATATTATGAAAATGTTGTGCTACGACTGGTCAGTCGGCAACTAAATTAGAGAATGTTAATGGGGGCGGTGACCGCCCCCGGCTCACATGTATAAATTTTAATTATTTAAGCCGCTGACAAAATGACAACAATGAAGAGGCGGCAGCCGGCGAGCCCACAAATAATTGCAGCCGGAAATTGAAATTATGTTTTGCTTGGTCTCATTTTCATTTCGGTTTTTGGGTATTGCAAAGGTTTAGGGCTTAGGGTTTTGGGTGCTTTAATTTTACTTATATTTAGTTAATTTAATTTACTTTAACATGCACTCCCAGGCAGAAATGCTTGTAAAATGAATGTTGTTAAAATTAAAAAATTGCGTAAATTGTAGACTCAAAAATAATAAAAAAATAAATAAACTTGCCTTAATTATGTTAAGCTAAAACTCAATTAAGACCAGTTCCCGCTCTTCTTAGACGAAATCAAATTTCACAACTCCCGCGGCGTTAATTGAGGATTCCTCAATAGAAAAAAAAGGAAAGGTTAAAAGGGGCAAAACTCGTTAACCCATTAAAGCAGAGCGGTACTCCCCTTTTTTTTCGCTGTCTTTGAACTGGAATGTGTGTGCCTGCGAAAAGCTATTAAGACATAAAACATTTCCAACACCTTCTGGGAAACGCCTCGGAAAATGAAGGAAATCGCAGACAACTCGGGCACGAAGGAGAAGCAAACGGGAAATAGGAAGTAGCAGCGAAAATGAAATGTTTCTAATTCAACGAAACGCATTTCAACGTAATGAAAATGGGGAAAAATGGAAAGGAACGACAGACAGCCAGGACACGCCTCCCCGCAGTGCCGTTGACATTTTTTCCGAACCTGCCGCTGACTGACAGTTGGAAAATCATCGGGGAAAGTGGAAGTGGGCGTTGGGCGTTGGGCGTGGTCCAAGGACATGCGTCGCCCCCTGCCTGATGTAGTTTCCCTTCCGTCATTGCCCTGCTCGCAACACTTTTCCGCTTTTATTTTATAATATGAACAATTTCCTTCGCCTTCCTTTCGAATCGCTGCCACTTTCATGAAAAATGCACTTCAAAACTTTTCAATTTGAGAAGAGGAGCAGCGTCTCGGATTCATCGCAGGCTCTCCTCCCCTGTCTTTTCCCCCTCCCCTGTGTGTGTGTGTTGTGTCGCTAATGACAATACACTTGTACTTTGGCTGTGTGTAGCCAGAAGTGGGTGTGTGTGTAAGTGGGTGTGTGTGCGCGCAGCATTTACGCTTCTTACTTATTTGATTTACGTTTCATTTCCGGCTGCCATATGCTGCCTCGCATACGAATTCGGGGCCAAGGAAGCAGCGCAGCGTCGTTTTAGCAGCGATTTTACACTGTTAAAAAAACAAGTGAGGGGTGAAATAATATTCACAGATAAATCAGAGAGGAAAGAGTGGGTAGAATGAAGATTTTTAATGTATTTATGTACCAGAAAAAGTTTGGGTTGTTTCTATCAATACATAAAACTTTAATTAAATCATTATTTCAAAACAAAGCTTAATTGATTACATTGGAGCGTGAAAAGGACATGAAAAATGGATGATAAAGGCAAGAGAAGGACATGAAAAAGGCAAGAAAATGCAATTTTGAATTGCATGCAAAGTAGGCTTGAAAAAGCCTTAAACTTAAAGTGAAATTTATGATAAATCATTGCCCAATGAAATCATTATGAAAAGAACACGAAAAGGACATGAAAAATGCATACAAAAGGTCCAGAAAAGGAGGCTTGAAAAATCTCTGCCTCACTGCATTTATTACCTAAGGCTACTGCCTGCAAATCCCTTTATGATCTTCAAGTTTTATGCTCAAACTAAGTGCTTGAACATGTATAATTTTTTTTCCTGGTGCAGCTGCGAGTGTGTGCTGCACTCCGCTTAAGTGTGTGAGTGAGGGCGACACACACACTAAGAGCCGGGGACCCGTACATATACACACACACGTTATGCAATTATAACTTTTGTCGTTAGCAACTTTAAGCAACTTTAAACGTAAATTGCCGCCGTGAAGTAGCTTTTGGCGCACGCTCTCAAGCGCCGCCCCGCCATTCACACACCCCACACACACTCTACACACACACACACACCACACACACTGGCAGCCTTATAGTTTGTTGTCGGCTTTGGCGCAAAGTGTGTGAAAGGTGTTTTATTGAATTAAGTGGGTTTAACGGGATTTCTATAATGCCAGCGACAGAGTCGGCAGAGTCGTCCTGCATATGTATTTATTGTAACTACAGTTGCCAGTTTTCCCGCCCTTGCAGCTGGGAAAATCGGCGAGTTTGTGTGTGTGTATTAGTTTGACGGTTAAACTTTTTCTCTGCGTAATGCATACATTTTATTTAATTTTTTTTTTGGGTTTGCCAAACCATAAAACCAAAAAATGTGCAAATGATGAGGAGCAGAAAGTTATAAATTGTTTGGCAACAGTCAAGTGGCAGGGAACACTATCAGAGATGTCAGGGTACTTATAATATGATAATAAATAAGGTACAAAAGGTACTTTCAAAGAGAGTGTACCATTTAGTAATAGTAAATAAATAATTCATGGTGAATTTATAAAAATTAAACATTAAAATAAACAATATTTGTAGGAGAATGTATATAATTTAATGATAATCTAAAAACACTTTCTTGTTAAATCAAAAACTTGAGTAATTGAAGACAACAAACCAGGTAAAATAAGTTAATTATTTGTACCCAAAATGGCTGCCATCACTTTCAATTATTATTCAAATCAAGTTGACAAGGAAATCTGTAGGTGTTTTGCCTAATTCCCAGAATTCACACTGATACAAGACACGGTAATTGTGTGACTTATTAACTAATCAGTTAAGTTAGTTGGAATTCCTTTAACTTGACCACAGCTCTACACTTCCGACCATAAACGTATGCCAGTCGGTTATAATTAATGGAAAATGCTTGTATTTTCCTAGGTTTCCTTTGCTTTTCCCGCATGAGGCCGCGACACGGCAGCGTGTTGCATGCAAAACTCATTTCCACTCGAAAGCCTGCTTCAGTGCAGTTATTTTCCATGTTTTTCCCGCACTTTGATTGCCCATTTTTTTGTCAGAGAGTTCCTGGGACATGCAAAGGTCCGAATTAGGGGCAGTAACTACATTCGTCTGTCGTGTCACAATTTTGTATTTAATTTGGCTTAGTTGTTTTCCGTTTGTGCCTTTTTTTAATATCTGTTAAATATTAATAAGCCATTTAACTGGCACAACACGTTGATGCATGGGTCTCAATTAGCCTGCAAATAGCTCGAAATTGTTTGCTTAATAAACGTCATTCATCAAATCGACACGTTGTGTGAGTGTTTATTTTTTTCTTTTTTTTTTTAGGGTCCAAAACACGCGAGGTTCGTGTCGATTTAACCCCCGAGACCCTCAAGGAAATACAGGTCAAGACAGGGGGCAGCGCCTGTTATGTGAATTAATATTTATTTATTTATTTTTTTGCATAATTCTCGGGGCCCTGATCATGCATCAAAGGCAACCTAATTTGCCACATGCGGCGGATCTCTCGACATTTTCCATTCAATATTTTTTCCCTTTGTTTGCCGTGGCACTTAGCGGCGCAATTGACGTCGCGCCGAGAGTCTGCATTTGTGCTGCACCCTTGCCGACATAAAAAACAATATAAATATTAATGCTATTTGCTTAACAATTCAATTCGGCCGAGAGGGTTCGAGCGAACACTTGGCCGCTTCACACGAAGCGCGAACGCGCCATCCTTTCCAACGGGGCCAACGGGGTGTTGCATATTAATCACAGACACACTGGCCGAGGTGGGAATGCCTTGTATATCACTCGCCATAAATTCACGTGCTCAGGCAGTGAGGAAAAAAATTATATACAAAATATATAACTACAGGGGGGAGCATTCAAAAAGCGTTCTGTTTTTTAAAGGAATATGAATTCAGAATTGATCATTTTTAAATGAAAAAAGTATATTTATTATAAAGTAGGAAAGACACTGAAAAATCAGTAGGGAAATTTAAGAAGCACAGCCATAATGTGTCGCATAGAAATAACCAGATTAATTTAGGAACCTATAAATCTTACAGAAATAAATTAAATTAGAAATCCTTAACTATCCTTCTTAACAATATAACCAAATAGGGAGTTGGGAAATCTAAGACTAAAAGAAATACGTTTACAATAAAATAGAAACGTTTCGAATCCATAAAATCAATGCCTTTTAAAATACCTTTTATCTATTTCTCACAGTGCATATTGTTGCAGGAAAAGTGCGTTTTGCCCTTTGAGGCAACCCGGAGTTCAGCTCTCGCCGGGCGGCGCGACGACGGCCCACCCAACGGCGGGGTTGCACTCGTTTTAGGCTTGTAAGCCCCTGGAAATACTTTAATCCACTTCACAGTGACACTGAAATTAAAACATGCGAACACACAGACAGCCGCTCGAAGGACATAAACAACCCCCGAAATTGCGTAAACGAGAAGGAATCGCGGCTCGATGGATGGAGTGCCTATAGATGGGATGGAGGAACGTTCAAATTGGCTGCTATCGCAATTATTCATATGGCGGCGACATTCATAAAATGTCGCGACCGAGCAGGCAGCAGCAGTTACCGTTAAGCCCAGGCACAGGACTCTAAAAGGACACAGGGAACTGTCCCCGGGACTGACGTCACTTTGACAGTTGAAACACAAATGCAATTATCACTTTATTTTAAACGATTTATGTGCAACACGGCTGGAATACAGGGCATGCGGGACACGGCGTGCAGGACAGGATGCAGGACATGTAGACATGACAACGACGACAGCGCCAAACGGAAGCGGAAATGGCAACAAGCGCAGCCACCAAACGAACGGGCCCGATGTCCTGTCCTGTCCTGTCCTGTTGGTTGGGGAATATGCGGTCGGCCAAGGTGTGCGTGTTGCATTCCGCAAGGATAAAAACACAAAATACTGGCAAAAACAGTGCGAAATACCATTTAAAGCAATCGATTTTGTGTGGACTTCGTGTTACGCGGTTTTGACACTTCAGCACAAAGTGAAGTAAAGAAATATTGTCTCATTAAAAAAATGTTACATATGGTTCCTGAATTATTGATAAGAACTCTCTAAAAATATAAATTTATTTTTGATAAAAAAGCCTCATGCTTCGTTAGCCTCAAATTTAGACAGCCCATCGAGTGCGGCCTCCTCGACTTTAGTTTTGTTTTCATCATTCGGAGAAGTCTATTTATAAGCGAGCCATCCCTTGTGGCCAGGCGAATGTAATTTAGGACATGCATGTCCGCCCTGACGGGCTCAAATGTGGTCCTCCTGGCTCAGTCCGGAGTCCTTATCAATATTGTATTAGATCTGGACTCCAGATCCGTTGCAATTGCAGCAGATTTCCATGAATGGCAGGCAGCAGGCAGCAGGCTGGCTGCCGCTGCTTTTTTGCGAACCGCTGACTTATTGAAATTGACAGAAGGTTAATGGCGTTGAATGACGCTGAAATTAAGGCAGCAGTCCTGGCAATTTAACACCCCGCTGGGCAGGACCTCAAAGGGGGCGGAAAGCGGCTGCACGGGAGAGCGAGAGATTTGCGATAAAAAATGATTGCACATGCGAGCGTTTTGGTTCGAAATTGCAGCATTTGCGGCATGGAAATATATATAGACCATATATATATAGATATGAGATACACAACTGAGGGGGGTGAGTCCTGATTGTCCTGGATTTGCACTTGCCGCTTCGGCTTCGGCTTTGGATTCGGATTTGGCGGGTTATCAGTGGCCCCGGCCATAAATCACTGTCAAGTGTCATTCGCCCTCGGAGCGGCATCCTTTATCCTGCCACCGAGCGAAGCTAACTTTTCCACACACAGCCAGCCAGATATTCTATATATACAGATACCATATAGAGAGCGGTATCAACTTACCACAAGCACGAGCCCGGGGGCAATAAGGTGCAGCGCCGCCGGAAGCTGCAGCAGCCACTCAAACGGAGACACCGCAAATGCCAGGATACGGGGTTGGCTTCAGGCTTTCGGTTCAGGCTTCTGGCAAAAAATCTACAAAAGTTGCTAATTAAAGTTTGTGTTGTGTAGGGGGGTTTGGGGGCCGTGAACTTCGCCCCCGTGAACTTCCGGCCACCCCCAGCGAAAGTGTTATCCCCCAATGTCATCTCCAATTGTTTCAGCAACTCCTGCCAAGGCACTGGGAGAAATGGAGGAGGGAGTAAAGGAGAATATCAAATAGGAAGACTTAAAAGTTCTTTAATTACTGGACATTGTTCTATTAAATGTTTAAATATTAATTTTAAACAAAGTCTTTATATTCTACAATTTGTTAATGGTTTCTGTTTCCAACATTACACTTTCTTTGCTCGTAAGGCTATTGACCTTTATTTTATTGTATCAATTAATTTCTGTACTATTTTTAGCTGCAATATATATATACCCTTTCATTATTTTAGTCAAATTTCCAATCCCTAGGTTATTTTTCAGTGTACTTGTTCCCCAGGTTCGGCAGACGCAGCTTGCATTCGTCATGCATTGGTTGGCATTTCGTTGCGCTGTCAGTTTGGCGAAAAACCGCAGAGCGAGTGACTTTTCCGCCCCTCTCCGCCGCTCCTTGCCCCTCTCCCCATCCCTCAGGGTGCCATGGCTAATTTCCGCTATTGTTCATAATTTTTATTGCGCTTGTTGCGAATTAGTTTCGGTTTCGACGCCCGGCGCCCGGCGCACCCCGATCCCTTATCACTGTTGCAATTTTTTGCAATTTAAAGTGCGTTATAAATCGTCGCTGGTTGAGTTTAGGGGTTGTTCGGAGGTCCTGATGTCCGGACGTCCGGGATGTTCCTTGAACTACTTTTCCGAAAAGGCGTTGACATCGCCGATTAAGGGGACTGACTGCACTGCTGACTCTCTCCCACGGAGGGTGAGTTTGTGTTTCCTTTTCGGAATTTTGCCTTGCTGCAGGATGTGTTCCTGCTGGGCTATTAAATTGGCTTTGAGGGGCGTGGTCATCGTTTAGGGGCAGGTGCCAGTATCGGCAATAATTGCGGAAGTTCGACCGATCGGTCGAACAAATTACGGGGTTCGATTGGGCATTGCAAATGTAATTGTTATTAGCGACTTTAATGGTATTTTAGCCGCCAGAAATGGTATTTATAATAAATTTATTCTCAATGGAATATATTTATAGGTTTCTTGAATTAAATTTTTCATAAAAATTAATAAATATTATTTACATAGAAAGTAACTTGCTTTGGAATGCCGAAGCTTGTATAAATTTCTCGGGGCCAATTTATAATGTGGCATAATTAGCAACAAATGCATTTAAGTTCGGAAAGATTTTCTAAGCTTATTTATATTTATGTTTATAATTCAAATATTAATATGTTGTATATTTTTCCCAACTACAAAATGGTATAAAAAAACGGAAATTGCACTGCAAACTTCTCATTTAAATTGTTATACCTCGAAAGGGTATAATAATTATTTAAAATTCAAAAAATAAATCTGTAAAGAATTAATGTTACCTGTTTGAACAGAGCAATCAACAGATTCTGTTGCAAACGGTGTTAACACAATTTTTAATGGACATGTTACGAAATGTTAAGAAATATGAAAATGTTGATAACATTAATTTTAAAAGCAAAATACCTTTAAATATTCGAAATGTTAATCAATAAACAGGCTTTGTAAATGTTGTAATCATAACATAGCGCCAAACAACAGTTTGTCAGGATTTTATTCTAACATTATCCCTGAATAAGAACTAACATTTAAAAATAACAGCGAAATTTATGTAGCCAATTATTAAAATTCAGGAAAATGTACTTCTTCAGAATTAAAATTGCGTATGATGAGAAGTATATTATATTTCTTACTTTTTCGTCCTTGTAATATGTTTTTAGTGCATTATAGGAAAAAGTTTTTCCTAACTCTTTCTAAAATTAAATAGTAATATTATAGAAATAATCCCAAAGATATTTCAGCATAAGAAAATGGTGTTAATTAACAGTATAATAAATATTACTAGCAAACATTAAACTCTTACATTTGCTATGTAATATCTAGAGACTGTTAACTAGCCCAATTGGAAAGTAAAAGTTACAAAAAACAGTTGGGGAAATAACACAGCGATTTTGACAGCCATTTACAGAGATATTTTACTCTGCTACAGAGCTGCAGCAAAATATAAGCCCAACATACGGCAGATAACTTCCTAGGAGGATATGTTACAGCTTAGTAACAGCAGGTTAAGGTAGATCTCGGAGACTCTCGGCAGATTTAACATTCGAAAGTTTAACAGCCCAACCAATCCATTTCACCCCTCTACAAGCCGAATGTACATTCACTTGTTGTTCGAAATATTATTATAACAGCCTTTTATTCGAACTTATAGCAGTTGAGTCATTTAACATTCGCTTGAAACCAGGGGTAGTTTACGTTACCAGTAAGACTGTTTCGAGAATCCAACAGATTCTGTTTCCAAAAATAGCAGAAGCTCGAAACTGATTTCGAAACCTTTCTCCAGAGCTAAGCTGTTATGTTATATCTGAACCTGTGTTAAATAAAGGAGACCTAGCTGGTATTTCAAGAATGTAAACTGTAACATAATTTCGAAACCCTGCTAATTGCATTTCAGGGGTGTTTTGTTTACGAATTATTTCTGGTTATTAAATCTCTGGAAACTTAACAGGAATAGAATTATGTGATTCTTGCTTTCAGGACATTAACAGAGGTTTATGAGTCTCCACTGTACAAGCTTATGATGATGTTAGCCAGTACATTGAGTTTAAGAGGTCCTTTAAATCAAGCAGACAGTTACATGAGTATGTTGTCCTATGTTTCTGTTATGTTATTATGGGCTGGTAAACTGACTTAATATAAATAGTAGAATTATTCATTTATGTTTAACTTAAAATAACAATATTAATAATAAACGCACAAGGAAGAAGTAAGAGAGGGAAGAGAGAAATAAGTTGTAATATAAAACAAAATGTTAAAGCATTTATTATTAAATTGATATTTTCCCAATTGGATATTTAAGACTTGTGCCTGTAACACAATAAAAATAATTAAAATAAATGGTTCTTGTAAGTTATTAGATCTAATTAAAAATTAATAAAGATTCTATTAGGACAAAAACAGTTTATTTTTAAATAAAACTGGATATCGATTATTACATTGGCCAAATGCCATATAGCTTTTTATGTCAAACAAACCAATAAAGAATCTAGGCTTTATATAGAAGTTTTAAACTAAGAAGTCATGGCTACTTACTTAAATTTCCAAAAAATATATTTACTAAAATTTACATATGAAATCATAATAGCCCCCATAGTTTACCTAATCAAATATTGTAATAGTTTGTCTTAAGCCCGAGCATTCCTGCATCTGGCAAGGACCTTCCGGTACTAATGAATATTCCTTTTAAATATTTACTGCGAGCATTTCATTCCTGTTCGTTCCATTGCACTTGTCCGCCTTGAGCAGGTCGTGTCGCGTTCTCTTCTCTTATCAGTGATAAGCCGGGCCATATTCGGAGTCACTGTGGTGGTTTTCGGAGTCAAAACTAGAACAAGACACGAGAGAGAGAGTCCTGTCCCGCTGAGAGAGAGAGCGCGAGAGTGTGACTCTCGGCAGGACGAGTGCCGAGGCGAAGTCCACCCGCGCACAAAAATCTAGGCAACGCAGCTCGGGCCTTCGGGTGGTGGGAATGCAGAACCCAGAGTCCAGAGCCCGGAGCTCGGGAACTCTGAACTCGGAACGCGAGCCGAGAGCCGAGCCACCGATGGACGTGGAGTGGTGCTACTTGGCGGATTCTCGGTGGCAACTGGCAACTGGCAACTGGCAACTGGCAACTGGGAACGGAATTTATTTGCGCAAAGACGAAGCGCTCAGTTTCGTGTTTGTTGTGCGCTCGTAAGGATGTGTCCGCTGGCGCTGCTGCCGGACTTCGTGCGTTCGCGTCGCGTGTGTGCGCGTCTATCCTGACGCCGCCGTTAGTGTCTCGGAATTATTGTCCTGCATTGAAGGCATATATGAGAAATAAATAGAGAAATCGCAGATATAAAGTCTGATTAAAATGCAGCTGCATTCAGTGTCAAGTGAAAAGTTTTTGTTCGTGTTCCAAGGCGGGC
>VNJU01004980.1:0-14719 GCA_008042675.1 Drosophila seguyi | reverse complement strand
CCATTGTAGAACGTCCTTTCAATTGCATGAACCCTTTAGAGTCTTATGTGCAAATTATAACGATTTGTATATAATAATTTCAAACGTAGATAGCCTTCCTAAACTAAAAACGTTAATACTAACCCACTTAGTACGCATGCAAGCAAACAATCTGGCAGCACGCCAGTAGTTACTTCCTCGAATTCCTTTTCTATATTTTCATCTTTCGCGCCTACTAACACCTAACACGAACAAGCACGTGCTTGGTGTCATACGGGCCACTTGAGTGTACTGATCGTAGTGCATCAACGTCCAAGAAATATTGATTATAATGCTTTATTATAAAAGGCACACACAGTGCGCGCGTATCAAATCGTATCCAGAGAATGACGCTTAATTCTATAGAGTTACCGTATCGCTTAAATATAGTATTATTGTAGGTGAGACTACCGATGTATTAGTGTCGCCACATCGTTTTGGCGTACAGCACCACCTGTTGTGAGGCGTTTGCAGCTAAATACGATTGTTTCAATTTTCTGGTTTTTCAAAAGATTTTCCGGAACTTAAACATAGCCAATGAGAAGCTCCGAGTAAATACGAATCCAACAGAAACAATCCAAATCGGACGCTTGGAACTCGAGTTATCAGTGTTTTTATAGACACCAACTTTGTTTTACTTATATAGATTTAAGCGTAGAAGGCTCTCTCCGTATCCTGTTATTAATCGGATCGGTTAAGCTTTACCGCGTTAAACATGTAGTGTTACAAAAATTATTTGACTCGCTGGAGGACAAAGGCCAATAACATTTTCATAATTTTGTTAACGCTTAACATTAGCCAATTACTCATCCTTCCTCGTTTTTATTTAAAAATGCTTAAAAAATCGTAAATAATGATCAAGCAATTGGAAATCCATTTGTGTAGTTTTTTCAAAACACATGCTCGAATTCCACTGATCCAAATCAAAAACATTTATTCTGACAACACATTCAAATCGAACTTAATTTTTAGTCCTAGTTTAAACGATAACTCTATTTTTTTTAAGCCAGTTTATTGGGCAGGTCCCGATGGAATAGCTAGCTATGTTCCTCGGTATTGTGCCGACGCCCTGAGCCCACTTTGCCCTTATTTGGAAGAAATCATTTGTTATTCCTCTCCCCGAAAAAGGTAGATGTAGATAAGTTTGTTCCATGTCAACATGGATTTATAAAGCGAAGATCACCAGAAACTAATTTGGACCTCACTTCATTCATAACAAAAGGGCTTCCATAAAAACTTTCAGACAGATGTAATCTATACCGACTTCAGTAAAGCATTTGACTCTGTTAACTATTCTCTCCTTCTTCAGAAACTCTATCTAATGGGATTTCCGGTTGATCATCATAGATGGATCTCAAGTTATCCGAAAGGCAGGACGCAAAAGGTCCTATTTAAAAACACCTTACCTAATGTTCTCAGGGTTATTTCTGGCGTCCCTTATTGTTAGATTATTTAATAACGACCTGCCCAAAGTTCTAACTTTAAGTTCAAAACAAAAAAGCGCGCGCGCCAAAGACCAAGGAGGAGGCTAACACTGGACTTGAGGCGCGTGGGGCACACTAATGCGATAGATTAGGGAAGATAGGCGGGCACACCATTCTTCGCCAGAGCCCTAGATCGCCCTTGTGAGCGATGATCGCTGGCGATCGGCGAAGTGAGTCCAACAGCAGTAGCGCGGATCAAGTAGAAGGAGTCTTTAAGAAGCAGCAAACAGGAGGTCGAATTGGTAATACAAGCGAAGTTTTTAAACCTATTATATCTTTTCTCCATAATTGGAAAGCCTCAGTGCCACTCAACTCTTTTCTGCGTAATTGGAGGACCTTAGGGCTTCCCAAAGTTTTCTCCATACCTTTAGGTAGGCCTCAGGGCCTCTTAAACTCTTACCTTTAATTGGAAGACTCAATTCAAATTCATATCCATATCTGGAAAACCTAAGCGCCTCTGGATTGTTTTCATTAAAAATAACATTATTGATCATATTTCTTGCATGATGGAAAACCAAGGCGTTTGCATGGATCTACTGAACGGTGGTTAAAAGAATTAAATGATCCGTTTGGAGACCTAAGTTTAAAACAATTCCCTTCTCAATCCAAAAACTTTAACCCTTATCCACTAAAGACGCGTGAAAACTAACAAACCGGCAGCACGTCAATATACACTTTCTTGTTTCCTTTTCCTATATTTTTATTTATCACACCTGCGTTAGCAGGTATGTGCTGTGTGTCACAAGGGCCACTTGACTGTACTGATTTTAGTGTTTGTTTTAAGATTAGACTTACATGGTATAAGAACAGGTAGTAATTAATTATTAAAATAATTATGAAACAGTGTAACTTACTAAATGCTTTGTTGGGCTATTTCGAGAACTGTTTTCAGTTGTGATGATCTATAGAGCTGTGCTTCGGCACCAGGCGCGCTTAGCTGTACCTTTCAATAAGGTACAACTGGATATAAAATAAAATTTGATAAGGCTACCGGATCGAGTTACTGGTAATCTGGAATAAGGAACCAAACGAAGTCTAAGTGGGATTGTCCTCACAACCGTTACAATTACATTTTTATTCAAATTCAAACAATACCAAAATAAAAAATAATATACGTATTCATTTAATTTATTGTGAATTTGTATATTTACAAATACAAATTAATTTTAAAAACTTTTGGTAACAAATTTTGTTTTATATTATTACATACTATTTATACAACAGAAACAGGCTTGTCATTTTTAATATACTCTTCAAAATTTTTGTCATCTAATAGTGTCGGGTCAAAGTCATTTATTATTTGACTCAATATTGGATTATCCAGCATTGTCGTATGATTGCCTTCTATTACTTTAAGTGTAACTTTACCAGATGTTATTTTCGAAACACAATAGTCATCTTCTATATCTTGAAGTGAAACTTCAGCTGGACGGACTAACGTAATCGGCGATTTTAAGTTTCTTATACTGTCTACATCAAGAAAATAAGTCATTTTAACTCTTCTAAACATAGCATTTATCATTGCTGCTGAATATTCTCTGCTGTATACATTCTGCTTATCAACATATTGCATAAATAAACACATTTTGTCTGAAAAGTTTCCTAGTTTTATGAAAGCTTCGGCTACCGATTCTTTAGTTTCTTCAGGAAATATCTGATATACAATACTAGAAAAAATAAGGTTGTAGAGGTCATTATCAGAAAAATTTTCTCCCAACTGGAGATTTGTAAGTCGTTTCAAAAAATGAGGCGCTCCATCAAGTAGCATTATGTGACCACGAAATCCTGAATCTTCAAGCATCTCTGCTATTTTCAGAGTTACCAGGGTTCCAAAAGAGTACCCAATTATATAAAAAGGGTCTGTTTGTTTTAAAATTGGTCTTATATGCTATAAATTAATAAAAAAAAGTAGTATAATTATATTTGTGATTTATTAAAACAGTTAAACTTACTTCAAAGCTTTGTTGGGCTAAGTCGAGAACTGTTTCAAGATGTGCTAATTGATGGAGCTGTACAACAATGGCTGTGCTTTGCAAAGTTGATCCTATTTGGTACCAGGCGCGCCCAGCTGTTCCTTCCAATCCAGGTATTATAATATTTGGGGGAAGGCTGTGTTTGGAAGTACTAGCAGATGTGGTAAGTGGAATAATAATACGATTGCAGTTGGCTTCATCGCCCAAGTTTCTAATAAGCATCTCCATACCCAAAATATTACGTTCTGCTGAAAATAACATTTTTATTCCGTCATTATTTTCCCTTTCCTTAGCCTCAATAAACTCTTGAAGTTTTTGAAATGTGAGCTGCCTTAAATCTTGGGATGATAAAATTAACTCAAAGTCACGTTCTAACGTTTGTTTAATTTCAACAGCCATTAATGAATCCATTCCCATTTCTGATAGAGTAGTCCCAAGCGACACTGTCTTTAAATCTCTAATACCCATGATATTCATTACGGCGTCAACAATACTTTCATTTCCCGATCGTCCTGTCCGTTTTTCTGCGACTACCATGCTGGAAACGATTGGATCTTTGGAACTTAGTAAATTATCAAGCTCTTGAATGCATGAAGAAATTCTTTGCTGAAGGGTACCTCCTATTTCCACATCTATTTTATCTTCTGCCATATCTGCCACTAAGCCCACTTCACCAACTGCACCCCACTGAATTGCTTTTCCTGGTAAACCGTCTCTATTACGACACTCTATAATACGTTCCATTATTGAATTAGCCATTCCATAATTTGTTTGGCCTGCGTTCCCATGTCCGCAAGATACACTTGAAAACACCACAAAATGTTCCAGTTGATTGCAAGAAACACGTGACAGCTCGTCCAGATATTTTGTAGCAACCGCTTTCGGCGAAAAACACTCTTGAAATTGAGATTCATTTTGATTTACAAAAATTCCATCTCGAAGTATAGCTGCAAGATTAAAGATTCCTCCCACTGGACCCAGCTTAGCAGCATCAGAAATCAACTGTCGGCAACCTTCCTTTGTTGATATATCCTCCACATTAACAATAAGTTCGCAACCGTAAGTCTTCCAAAGTCTAATAAAAAAAAAATAAATTTATATACAGTTAAATGTAGTTAAATAAAAACTTACGCCATTCTATATGTTTGATAATGTGTTGTAATTCCACGTTTGGAACTAAGAACCAATTTTCGGGCACCTCGCAAAGCCATCCAGTCAACCAATTCCATTCCAAAGCCTCCCAGTCCACCAGGAATAATATAACTAAAATTCTTATTAAAATAAATTTGCTTCTGCACTTTTACAGGTAAAGTATGTGGGTCATCCGATTCCTGACGAAGTTGAATAACCACTTTTCCAATGTGTTTTCCGCCAATAAGATGCCTAAAAGCATATTCAATTTCATTAGCTGGAAAGACCGTGACAGGTAATGGCTGAATAATGCCTTTCTTTATATCTGCATCAATTAGGCTTTTAAGATACTAAATTAAAAAATTTAATATTTTTATAAGTAGTTTTTAAATAAATGTACATAAATTTTACCCAAATATCTTCATCAGGAGCAACAAGAAGACCATCAGCAAGCACAGCATGGAATGTTATCTCTTTCAAAAAGCATCCCAACCCAATCTTATTATCATTCGCCATGTCAAATTTTCCAATTTCCAGAAAGTGTCCGGATTTACCAAGGCAACGCACAGAAGCAAGTAGCTTTTCCTCGGCCAACGAATTTAACACAAAATCCACACCTCTTCCATCAGTCTCACGCTGCACCATTAGCTCAAATGATGTATCTCGAGAATTTCCAATATGCGATTCTAATAATTTTAATAATACAAAAAGGTTATAGAAATACTGAAGTTTTATATTACATAAAATTATACGATTACATTAAAATTAAATTAAATTAACAAGACTATAAGTATAAGCATTTAATTTTATGTATGTGTACAAATTAAAAGTAACTATAAACAAGAAAGGAAGCTGTCTTCGGCACGCCGAAGTTTTTATACCCTAGCAGCTTACAATTGTATCATTATGAATTAAACAAATTTGATCAAATAAAAGGAAAAACTAAAAGAAACTATGTAAGACATTTATTCATTTATATATACATTATATTTACAGTTTCCAGTCACAGTTTTACATTTACAGTTATGAATTTTCCTCTATATTTAATATTCGTTTCTATGGCAGCTATATGATATAATTATCCCATTTAAAAAAAAAATGAATACCGAAACCGAATAGCGAAATTAAATATTCTTTTTCAATAGATTTCTTGAGCGTTTTAGTAGTCCGATATTGATAAAACTGGCCAAGTTATAATTTTTTCCTCATTTCATTTTCATTTTCAGATCGTTCCTTTGGCAGCTATATGATCCGGCCCTTTCCGTCTTATATAGTAGTGAGAGCAGATAGAAGACTATCGCAAAGTTTCATTCAGATAGCTTAAGATCTGAGTGACTAGTTTGCGTAGAAACGGACATACGAACGGCTAGATCGACTTGGCTGTTGATGCTGATCAAGAATATATACATTTATATATCGGAAATGTCTCCTTCACTGCGTTGCAAAATTATAATACCTTGCTAGGGTTTAAATATATCAGTGAACCATATTTTACATTACCTTTAAGTTGCGGAAAAGTTTTTAATAAAAAGGTTTTTTTTTGCGGGGTGCTACAAGTTGTATAAACTTCTAAGTTATATGCCAGGGCAACCCTAATAGCAGCCAGCCCAATGCCTCCTGTTCCGGCATGTATAAGAATGCTTCTTCCTTTTCTTATATTGCCAGCCATAAAGAATGCATAGTAAACCGTTACATAAACCACAGGCACCGTGGCAGCCTCTTCTAATGACCAATGATCAGGAATATTCCATATAAGCTTTGACGGCTCCTCAACAAACGATGCTACACCTCCTTTAACCACCATGCTCATGATGCGATGTCCAGTTTCCATATCAATCCCAGAATATTCAAAGCCGAGAACACAATTCTGTTCTATCCGACTAGATCCATACAGTTCAACCGCCAATCGACCAGTTGCAAGCATAACATCTCTAAAATTCAAAGAGGAATATGCCACTTTTATCTTACAACTCTGTGGAGACAATGGTCCCTCAAGCCATTTTAAAGTTGATAAGTCACCACGTTGCATAATATTTCCATAGATGTGATCCAATCTAGACATTTGCTTATCAATTTTAAGCAGTGGCAAATGTCTAAAAGTACCCCAAGCGCCCTGATTAAAATCAATTTGAGTTAAGACAAATTATTAATGTTTATATAAATAAATGAGTCTTACATTGCGATAGATGTTGAATGCCAAACCTAATGCTAGCTGTTCCATATAAAATTGATGGTTCAAATCAAATTCGGGAGCACTTTTGTCATCGATATAGAAACATCTAACTAAATAACCATCTGGTTCTTTTCTCAGACACTTTACTAATCCAATAACACCACTAAAGTTTTCATTGAATGAGTATACAATAACTGGTGATTTTGTATTTATTGCTGATTTTAATAATGCAATCCAATTAAATGTCTCATCATCTTGAGGTACTCTTACTACGACTGGATGAAGCTCTAATTTTTGCCGTATTTTTTGCAATAAAACAAATGTTTCTTTATTACCTTCTATTGGAATTATGGTAATTGGTCGGAAGTGCTCAGATAATTCCCATGGCTTAATTGTCGAATAAGCTTCCTCTCGAATTAATAAATAGCCATTTTCGACTAGAGACTTTTTGGCAACTTCAATGAAACTCAGATTAAATTGTCCACATATAAGAAAATAACAATTTGTTTGAGTAGAAATACTGCCATTTTCAACGTGTACTCCAGGGATTGTCTCTAGCTTTTGAGGTGTGTAAAGTATATATTCGGCAGTAATAACTGGTAAGTCTTCTATTGATTCAATAAAATCGTTTAATACTGATTTCCTACCATCTGTATCTACTTCCACTAACTTCATTTTTAATGCAGGATTGTTCTCAAGAGCAAGTTGAGTGCAAACACGAGCCGCATTTTTAAAAGAAAGAGATTGTGACAAAAAATAAGGCAGAAAAACGGACTTTTCCAGAACGGGAATACCAGGAGGCCTCCGTCTTTGAACAGGACTAGCATGTAATCCAACCAACTCGATACCGCCTGCTATGATCCGGTTGTATTTATGATCTACATATACGTCGAAAATGCGGTTTTCTGAATCCATCTTAGTCATTAAATCGAAATGATGGACGCCATTTATTCTGAGTTTTTGAATTTTCGTTGGCAGTAAAAGGGTTCGAGAATCAGTTCCAAGTATATGAATTTGAAGCATTGCATCCATGAAAGTGACCCAGTTGTAGTTCCACTCAACTTTGCCAAACATACCATCAGAGCGGGCTGATTTAACAGCCCTAAATGCACCATTGTAATGGTATCCACGTAATCTTAATTCTTTGTAAAAGTCTTTCTTTGAAATCATGGGAAACTCTGATTCCTCTTTAAAATAATAAACCTCCGGAATAATTGAATCTTTAGTCTCACGAATAATACCGGTGACCACTAAGTTACCCGCTTCAGTTATCTAAATACATAAAATGATTATTTATAACATCTAAATAAGGTTAATCAATATTTGTAATTCACCTCAAAGTGCCCAGTGCCATAGTGAATCATAACGTTTAATTCCACTTCTCCGGTATGGGGCATATTTGTAGCTCTTATAAAGCGTACATCTTCAAATTCGACAGTTACGTCCATATAACTCGGACCATGGTACATTAAAGAGAATGTTTCCCAAACATACTGCAAATAGCACGTAGCTGGTACTAAAATTTTTCCATCTATGATATGGCCACTCATAAATTCTTCATTATCACTGGCTAAGTTAACAGGGAAAATACGCTCTCCACTGGATTTTGTTTTCATATTTTCGTATTTTGTCACGAACCAATCTTCACTGTGATCCCAGCCAATAAGCGAGCTAATGCTGGGTGTTGAACGTGAAACAGGATATTCTACTTTTTTATATAAATTAGCAACCGGTAGTAAAACTCCATTCTGAAAAACTCTTAAAAAATAAAAAATAACATAATGTTTAAATTTATAATTTATTTTTATTAATTATTCATACATACTTTCCCAGGGCCGTCAAGAAAAATAGTGCGTTATTTTTGTTTCCTCTGTTTGTAAGAGAAATATGTACGCCATTAGCCATTGAACGTTTTAATATGGCACCCAATAGTCCGTGTGGCGCCACTTCAATAGTCAATGCATTTTTCGGTAACATAGAAAATGTCTCTTCAAAAAGAACACTGTTCAATAAATTATTTGTGTGATACTCAGCTGAGCAAAGATTGTGTTCAGCTTCAACCCAGTTACTTTTAGGAACACTAGTACTTAACCATCTTGTTGTTCTAGTTTTTGGGTTTGGTATAATTTCTTTCATGTATTTCAGTAATGGAGGCCCCATATGGGCAATATATTTAGAATGATAAGCTATATTTGAACAAGGTACGGCTTTAGCGAAAATTCCCTTTGCTTTTAGTTCGTTAACAAATTGATTAACATCATCAATTGGTCCAGATATCGTGCACGAATCGGGACCATTATGACAGGCAACTTCAATAGAATCAGGCAACATATGAAGAATGCTCTTATAGCCCATTCCGATTGCCGCCATTGAACCTTTTATTTTTTCAAGGTCGACACTAACCCTACCGCGGTAATAGGCTGCCAGTATCATTTGTTGTGGGGACAGTCCTCCATCTGCATATGCGCATCCCAATTCACCAACGGAGTGGCCAATTATATAGTCTGGCTCAAAATTAAGAGAACGCAAGACATCTGTTAATCCAATTTGTACAGCAGCAATACCCACGAATGAATGCAAAATATTTTCGTAAATTTCAGGATCATTGGATGTCAATATATGTATAAGATTAAGTCCTTTCGAGAGTAGCGTTTGATGACATATTTCTATGGAATCCCGAAAACGTGGAACCATCATAAGAGATTTTCCCATTTCGCACCACTGTGAGCCCATTCCGCTATAAACCCAAACAATAGGTCGTTGGAGTCCAGTGTAATGTTGAATATCTCTTACTAATGATTTGGTCGGATTTTTTCCTTCATTGCAAAAAACTGCGTATCCTCGGAACACCATTCCAGACACTTCTTCTTCTTGAATATTTTGAAGTAATCCAATGAATTCGGCGTCCAATGGTTTTTTTTCTACAGCATCAAATATTTGCTCAACTGCAGCCTCCGTTCTTCCAGCCCAGGTAAGAAGTCTTGGCACGTCATCTAAGGGTAGTCCAAAATTTTTTTTTGACTTGGGATTGCCCTGTAAAAGGGCATGTGCGTTAGCTCCACCAAATCCAAAAGAATTTATTCCTATGCATGGCTTTGGAAGGGGAGTTACGTCCTGTACTACAACCAACCTTCCTTCGGCTAAAGGAGCAATTACAGGCTTAATCTCTTCAAAATTTATATTTGGGGCAATTAGTCCAGTTTCAAAAGCAAAGCAAGCTTTAACTAATGAACATATCCCTGAAGCTGCTTCAGAATGACCCACATTTGACTTCACGGAGCCAACTAATAACGGTTCTTGCCTTTGACTGCATAGAACATTATCAATAGCTTTACACTCTTCGGGATCGCCAACTACAGTTCCAGTACTGTGAGCTTCCAAGTAACCAATATCTTTTGGTGAATGGTCAATCTCTTTGTAAAATTCGTCGAGCAACTTTTCTTGAACTGTGCCGGAGGGATATGTTATACCCTCTGGTTTGTATCCATCACAGTTAGTTTTCGAATAAACGATACTGGCATATACCCTCTTAGCATCTCGTTTTCGTTGTAAAAATAGGCAATTAATAGTCTCTGATCGGGTATAACCATTTGCATTTTTGTCAAAAGGGCGACAAAATCCATCTGGCGCTAAAACGCCAAGTCTACAATATTCACAAGCTTTTAATAATTTATAGCTATAATATATTATTACCTACCGTGCAAACTGAAGAGTTACAAATGGATGAAGTAGTAAGTTCGAACCACCTATTATTGCAGCATCAATCTCCCCGTTCCGAATAGCGCTGAATGCATTATCCAAAGCGTACATCGAACTGGAACAAGCTGTATCGAGTAAAAACGAAGGTCCCTCTAGTCCTAAGCAATACGAAATCCTGTTAGCCATCATAGCTCTGCTACATCCAGTGATACCAAAACCCCCAGAAGAAACCTTTTCGTAAAACCATGTTTTTTCCGATTCAGATATACATGATCCTATGTAAACTCCAGTTCTTGATCCACGTAGTGTTTTTGGGTTTATTCCTGAGTCTATTACAGCTTCATAAGCAGTTTCTATAAGAATTCTGGTTTGAGGATCCATTGTGTGGGCCTGCTTAAAGTGCACCCCAAAAAAAGTTGCATCAAACTTTTCTAGTTCACCAATTTTTCCTGATCGTTTTGGAATTTCTGGATTAAAATGACGCCAACGTCGTTCATCATCGTCCACCATGTCAATCTATAATATAAAGAAGAAAGTTAAAAAAGTTGTTATGGATTTAAATTTACACAACTCTGCAGTATGAATAAACCTTCTTATAAACCCAAAACCTTCCAACATGCACAGGCACAATAAGCCTTACACCCATTCCCGCATACAGTACAAGGAAAAGACTAACAAATGCAAAACTTGTTAATAATTTTAGTCAGAAGTTTCAAACGCAGTGAAGGAGACATTTCCGACCCTATAAATTATATATATTCTTGATCAGCATCAACAGCCGAGTCGATCTAGCCATGTCCGTCCGTCCGTCCGTTTCTACGCAAACTAGTCCCTCAGTTTTGAAGCTATCTGAATGAAACTTTGCAGACAGTCTTCTATATGGTCTCACTACTATATAAGTCGGAACCGGTCGGATCGGACGACTATATCATATAGCTGCCATAGGAAGAATCGGTTAATTTTAATGAAAAAATTTATAACTTAGCCAATTTTTAAGATATTTGCATAAAATTTTAGATCTGATCATTTGGCATTATTTTAGAATTTAGCTTTTTATGTTTTCAAAATCGGATCACTATATCATATAGCTGACATAGGAATATATATATCTGGCTTTTTTGTACTTATAGAAGAATAGAGAATTGTTTGATAATGATGTGGATTATGGTAGAACTGATACCAGAAAGTTAAAATAAAATTGGATTTTCGGGAAAATCTGTTTAAAGATAGGAAAAATTGTCGAAACGTATGGAGACGGATATCTTTCGAGCTGTTTACCCATGAAGAAATCCCAATTTTACAAAACCCTCTATATGGCGTATTCCTCAGATCCTCTATATTTTAAATATAACAAGAAAGGAAGCGAACTTCGGCATGCCGTAGCTTAAATACCCTTGCAGTAAGTAACAGAAGAACAGAGATGTTCTGACTTTTTCGCTTTCGCGGGTAGTGACATAAAATAATTTTAGCTTGAGAAAAATGTTGCCAGCGAGGAATGTTGCTAGCGAAAAATGTTGCGTGCAACAACGCCAGAGAAATATATATATTCCTATGGCAGCTATATGATATAGTGGTCCGATTTTGATAAAACTAAATGAGAAATTCTAGAATACTACAAAATGGCCAATTCTAACATTTTTTGCAAAGTTGTCGAAAATTGGCTAACTTGTAATTATTTGTATTAAAATTTTCCGATCGTTCCTATGGCAGTTATATTATATAGTCGTCCGATTTTGAAAAAATCAAAACCGACTTAATTTGTACATTTATTAGTTTGCTCTCCCCTTCTCTATCCTGAGCTAAGTCCAAGCAAACATATTGACATTCCAAATTAAATGTATATGTACATATTCGGCTGCAAGTCGCCGCTCCGATCTTTGGCAATTTTTTCCGCGTCCGTTGTCTTTGCTATTGTTCCTTGGCCAACGGCTAATGCACAAACAGATGCACACGCACGCCTTATCTTCGATTACCGTTCTGCGACAAAAACAGCAGCGGTAAACTAAATAAGTCCAGTATTGAAAAGATATTCTAGCTCAGAATAAAAACGCTCTAATTTTAGGTCTGCAATCAGATGTATGTAAGTTAACTAAGTTAACCGGACCGATCGTCCGCTGACCAGCACCGGTCAAATTGCTGACCAAGCATTTGGCCGGAAGCTCGAACATAGCCGGCAAAGCTCTGCAATTTGGCAGAGGCCGCTATGAAGCTTTTTCCTTTGTTAGCTTTAAGCAGTTCGTTTGCAGATTTACACTTTTCATATTCTCTTGTATTCAGTCTTAAGCCAGAGCTTTAATGAAGAGCAGCTACTCCGGTATGCAAAGCCGTAAAAATACTATTTTCTTATTTGAAAATTCTCGCTGAGCCAAAAGGCCAGCGATCGACAAAGAGAGGCAAAGTCACGCCCTCAAACCTAAACTTCATAAGAAGCTATTAATCTCTGGTGGCAGCATTGCACCGAGTACCGCAGGAAGAAGATCCAGCTATTAATCTCTGGTGGCAGCATTGCACCGAGTACCGCAGGAAGAAGATCCAGCTATTAATCCCCGGTGGCAGCATCGTACCGAATACCACAGGAAGGAAGATCCACACCGTCTGGAGGCCACAGGACGTACCCGACGGAGGAATAATTTTATTGGCACCCAACTAAGGAAACCCACAATAACACACACAAACACACAGATTATGTAAGTGAGCGCCTATCACCAAACCCCAGCTGCATTTAAATAAAGTTTTAGAAATATTTGTGCGGGTTACACTAAACAATAATCTGTATTTCCATGGCAATCCTAACCTTTGTATGTGTTGTGAATTTAAATTATATTAATGTAACGAAATTTAAGCACGGAATTTTAAATTTTGATTGACTGTGCGGATTATATTATTCTTTGACACTGTCGCAGAGATTTATTGGCTTACAATTTACATTGTGTGCATTATTTGGCTCCACTTCCGCATATGTCTGGACACTGTCGTTGCAGTTGAACTTGAATTCTCTCCCCACAGCCGTCTCGGGCCCTCCTATCGTTGCCCCGACACCCGATACAGCAGCGCATGCATTGCTGTAGCAATTTTTTGCCTTTTATATATCTTTTTGTCTTTGCAGTTACGATTTGTTTGTCATTTATATATTTGTTTGGCTTAGCGGATGCAAACTCCCCTCACCTTATCGTTGCTGGACGAACCTACGGTTCCGCTCAACGAGCCCTCGGCCAATATTATTAGAACGCCGACTCAGCCCCCGCGTCCCCTCGCCGTACTAGTGTACCCTATGGTTAAAACGTCTTGAGTGCTTATATACTCATTTCCTCATGAGCAAGTCATTCTGACAATATAGGGATTCGAAACAATACGCCAGCGACTCAGAGTCAGAAGGCGAAGGGGCGACAATAAATTCTGCACTGAGAAGCGCTTATGTTAATACACCCACAACCAAAAATATGTCTTTCGACGCGGAACAAATAAGAACCGTTATTCTGGCGCTGCAAGAACAAGCTGCGGAAAGCCGTCGCAAAGAAGCGGATCTACGCCAAACTATCGAAGAGCTGTCCAACCGAGTCGCGGCGGAGCAAGTTAACCCCGCCCAGGTGACAGCGCCTCCGATTAAAGTTTACCAACCGGTAGATATCACCGGGCAAGTCCATTGCGATGAAACATTAGACGCCGTGAAATGTCTTCCAGACTTTATGGGGACACAGGAGACATACGTCTCCTGGCGGCAGGCGGCGAGGGCCGCTTACCATATGTTCAAAGACTATGTGAATAGTTCGCGACACTATCAGGCTGTAGTTATCATCAGGAGAAAAATTAAAGGCCCTGCCGACGCCTCGACTTTACCGTACAGCGACATACGCCCGATACACGTTATCGAGCAGGAGCTAGGCACCCTCAGGCAGGGAAACCTGACTCTCCTTCAATATTATGACAAGGTCGAGAAAAAACTCACCTTGCTCACCAATAAGGCAACCATGTCCTATGAAGCATCGGCAGCAACGGTGCAGTGCGAAAAGTTCCGGGACGATGCTTTGCGAGTTTTCGCCAAGAAGATAGGGACCGAAAACAATATCCCAAAGTGCAGGAGCGCCAGCAGGCCTAGGGAATAGGAAAAAAGCTTTTGCTAATCCTAATGAGGCTCTTCCTTACAATACGTCGGTGGTAGCAACCATCCGGACGATTGACGAGGAGCCCATTTATGCCAAATTATACCCATATCCCATGGGAGCAGCTGACTTCGTCAACGG
>VNJU01004979.1:0-21818 GCA_008042675.1 Drosophila seguyi | reverse complement strand
TGGAGTTCGGTTCAGTTGTTAACCGCCTGTTAGCCTGGATGACTTTCAGTTGCAGTTTTGGCCCCGGCACCTGGGGGCCTTTTTGGCCAAAGAGACGACGGCGACAGCGAGCTAGATTGGCAGGTTGAGCCGGGCATTTGGCCATTGTTTTGGCAATTCGAGTGGGCCATCTGTTGTAGTGGGTGATAATCGAAATGGATTATGGCCACCGATTTGGAGGGATTTCATTTCGCCAGAGAGAGAGCGACATTGGAAAGCAGGTGGTGAAAGGGTGAAATCTTGCGGCGAACAATTGTTGTGAAAATATGATATTAAGCAGTGCTCACTCTTACTCAAAAGCTACTAACATTTGCTTAAAAATAATGTGTTTAAATACATTTCCTTTTTTTCTTTAATAAATAATGCCATTAAGTTCTTGCAAGCTTCTAAAAATGGCAGCTTTTTCCTATATTTCTACTCTTAAGCATAAGATAAATCCTCAAAAATCAGTTTCTATTATTTATATTATCAATTTAGAACCTCTAAAAATACTCAATTGCTTGCTAATATTGAAACATTTTACCCAAAAACCCATTAAATCTGAGTGGCTGCTAAGGGGTTATTAGCCTTTACGACTGTGTGTGACGATGACACTGTGTCACCTGTTACACTTGACTCTATGTCCAACTCTCTGGCCCCGGCAATCAAGTCACAATGGCCACACATTGGAGGTAAAAGAAGAGTCACTGTGAGCATTTGGTCAATTGTCTCGTTTACAAATTGCCCCAAGAACAGAGCTCATTTTCATAAATGCAACGCCAACTGGCTGCACGTGGCATGTGCAACTGGAAACGGCAAGCATTCCCAGGTTACCCGATCCAGCGCCATTATCTAGTAACTATTTTTCTCGTACTACAGTCGAACACTGAAAGAAAATTGGGTCGGGGATAATAAAGCGATTTTGCAAGCCTAAAACTAAGAATTTGTGAGATTGATTTTGTCTATTTAATGGGGTTTTATATTACTTTCTAAGGAATAGGTAAGAAGTTATCTATCTATCTATCATCTATCTATCTAAATAGAAACTATAACAAAGTGATTTTAAATAGTCACACTGCAATGGATGGTAACATTTTCTTGTATTCTATTAATATTGGCCACACTTTTAAGCCTTCTTAAGGATCTACCCAATTTTTTAATACAGTCCATGGCCCACATACCAAATCCTGTCAAACGAAGCTTATAGATAATATGTGATTATTTTTCCAAGTGCCTGTACCCATATACCCCCCACACCCACGGCGTCTGTCACTGGCTATTCCCAAAGGTGAAAACAAAGTGATTATACTTAGCTATTGTTCCGACTGCTCGGAAGGTGAGCTGTGGGACTTCGCCGGGAGTTCTGCGTGCCCGGGAGCGGGCAGTTTATTAATTGAAATGTTAGTGCGGCACAGCAGAAGCACCAGAGTAGAGTCTTAAATAATAGATTCGTATCGAGAATTGCGGCCAAAACGATATGGCTGAATATACATGGAAGTCAGATATTTGATGCTCATTAAGTTAAGTGGTTTTAGTTTTTCCCCAGCACCTCAGTTCCTCCCTGTGCAATTTATGTATCGTGGTTTACTTCCATTTTCTCTGAGGATTTGAAAATGCACTCAACGAAAACGAGTAACTACCTAATTAAAGAATCTTATATTTAATTCAAATGATGAGTTCAAGAACTATCTATGTTTTGATGTGTTGCAATCACTGTATAATTTGTAAATCAGGCTATAGTTTTTACTGTAGCTTTTCCGCCCAGTGTCGCCGCCAAGAGTCGGCTCCACAAAGAGGTTTTCCCGAAGATGAATCGACGGTCGTTTGTTTGGAATCCACCAGTGTCGCCGCAGTGGGTCGTACCGATACCCCGATTCCGATACTCTGTGGGCATTAGCCGGAGATTCCCAGATTCGTGACTTTTGTGGCCTTTGTCTCCTCCGATCCCCAAATGGGATCTTTCTTTCATTCTTTCGGTGTTTTTGTGTAAGGTGCACATTAGTAGTAATTTTTAATGGTTTACTTTTCGGTTTTGTTCGCGGAGGCTGTGAACGGTTTTTTATTTAAATTCGTCGTCGTTGTCTTCTCTACGATTTTAGTGGTTTATTATTTAAATGAGCCCCGGGGTTCGTTCTGTCTGTGACTTGGCTTTGACTGTGGCTTTTGGCTTTGGCCTTTTGGCTTTTTGTTCGCCCTTCGAGGCTCAGATTGTTCGCTGTTCGAATTTAATCAATTTGATTTATTTTCCTCTTTCATATTGTGTTGAAAATATTGTTCGAACGCATTGTCTCCAGCCCGCCCATCCATATTCCATTCCATATAACCCATATCGCATGGTTTTCTACACGTGTTTTTCCCTTTGTCGGGGGGAGGCATTAACATAAGCAGCTGAGGGCTTAGGCATTTTCTATCCCCCAGATACCTTTTTAAAGATAGACGACATTTTAGAAAAGATTTCGATTTTCAATGCTCCGAAGAGATTGCATTTCTTCATGTCAAGATTTATGGCTTTGTGGGAGCTTCTTTGGTGCTGACATCGAAGATGTAAAAGTAATTGGAGATGACCATAGACGTTTTTGGGTATTAAGTTTATAAAAACTTTGGCTTTTTCATTCAGTAAAATTAACATTTAACTAGAAAAGTTGTTGTAAGAAATTGGAAATCATTTGCTTGGGTACTTGTTTTTTATAGCTTAATCAGACTTCATCAGTTACAAAGCCACAAAATCAACAAACTTGGTCAGACGGGTCTTGATAAATTTCTGTAATAAAAATATAATATTCTTGTTTACCCAAGGCTACCTTTAAGCTAATAAATTAGTCGTAAACTTTTGCAAATGCGCTTAAAATGTAAGCAAATGTTTAAGCACGAGGTATTTTTTTCATGGTACTTAAATATAAGTGTTTTTTAAGCGCTTTTTGAGTAATTAAATCACTAGTTTCTTATCAAATTAAGCTGATGCAAGTAAGAGCATTAAATTTGATATCAAAGTGTTGGGTTTTCATGTCATGAGCTAACTATAAATGATAGCTAAGTTAATTATAATATTAAGTTTTATAGGTATAAGTACTAAGAAAACCTGCTGAACTTATTGATTTTTTAATTAAATATTGCAATGAAATACTCTTGGAATGAAGAGAGTTTACTTTCCCCTTTAGATCGTTGTGTTTTCGTCATTCCCCTCAAGCTCTCTGCTCCCTTGACATCTTCTCGTTTCTGGCAATCTTTTGGCTTATCAATTGCAACTAACAAGCCTAACCAGCTACCACAAGAACCGCACCCACCCGCGCACCCACTTGGCCAGAGGATAACACGAAGAAAAAAAGTTATCTTTATGGCCAGAATGCGAATCGAACGAGCCAGAGGAGAGGACGGAGGACGGCGACCACACCCCGTTTCGGAGTCTGCAACGAGTCAGCCCACTTTGGTTGATGAGAAATTACATTTGAACTGCGAGCAGCAGATGCCAATCTTATTAATGTTGTTAGTAGTTGCTGGCCATGCCAATGCCTTGTCGACTAGCCAACATTTTTGCATGCAACTGGGCAAACATCCCATTCCCATTGCCATTCCCCTCTCCGACCAGGCCGAAATGTATCAAATTTCAATGCACAATAATCACAATCAAAAATAAAAATTCTGAAATCAACTTTTCTGCTCCCCCCTTCCTTTGCTCGTTGGACTCAAGTTGGATTTGGTCTCGTGGTCCCCGGCTTTATTCTGTGGATTTTGCAGCTCGAGCCGAGCCTCACACTTGGCATTTGCTGGGGTCTCTGTGTTGTTGGTAATATAAGATACGAAATCAAAAATACATCATTGCCAACAAGCAAAGGCGCAGAGGCTACAACCACAGATATGCTGAGAGAGTTTTCGAGCACTGCTGGAAAAAAATTATGGTTATAAAATGGAAAGCTATAGAAAAAGGGGAAATTGTAATGAATATTACTATAATATAGGGTAGGGTACTTCAAGTAGCTTACATGATTTTAAAAAGTATTAAATTCTCTTTTATTTTACCTTATTTGAATTCATTATTTTCTTTTAATTTCAACTAAGATTTGTACAAAATTTTAGCTCGATTGGTCAAGTCAAGCGTCTATAAAAAAAAATTTAGAAACTCTGTAAAATATTTCCCCTAAGCACACGCCAAAAGGTAGGCAATACTTTTGTCTTGCTAAGTACCAGGTCTGACAAGGTCTGGGAAGAACCTTAAATCAGGCTAAGATTCCTTCAAACCGTAATAAATTAATATAAAATAAATCGAATATTGTAATTCTAATTTAAATTTAGTTTCTTTCTGTGCACATCGCCTTTAAGTTGGAGTCCAGCTTAAGCAGCTCCATTCTGCATTCCCCGTTCCTTGTCCCATGTCCCCAGTCCCATGTCCGCGTTGTCCAGTGCCAGTTTTCAGTTTTCAGATCTCTCGGCGGACCGGACCCCTCCGTTGTTGGCCCGTTTCGGTCCCCGTTGGCCAGAGTTTGCAAGCCACGCTGATTGTATGCATGTTTCGCTTTTCTTTTCGCCGCGCGCTAAATGAAGTAAGCAAACGTTGATTACATGGCCTCAAGTGTGCGCCTCCAAGAGAGGATTGCACGGATCGGAGGAGAAGGACGAGGAGGAGGCTCCAGACCTCGTCCTCGTCGTCGTCGTCGTCGTTTTTAATGATGACTTCAAATGAGACGCTGTTTATACGTTTTTCATGCAGATACAGCCAATCTGCTGACTTTGGCCAAAAGGCCTGGCCATAATAGACTTGATTTTTGTCTGATTAAACGAATGTTTGTGGTAACACCCCCCTTCCCCAGTCTGTTCCCCCCTTGGAAGTGTGTTAATTTTTAATTAGAGTTGTACTGTTATTTGTTGTTGCTGTTGCTGTTGTCTGCCAGGCTGATCAGGCTCAAAAGGGTTAAGAATGCAATTGACTTTGGCTCGCCCTCTTGACTTCACACGGCCGCCACAAATTTGCAAATGCAACGAGACACGAGTCGGGTTATTCAGAAGGAGTTTCGGGGGCGAGATACACTGGGTGAAGAAATTGTATAGAAATTTTACAGAATTTACCAATAAAGAGTCATTAAAATTTATTGAAATAAGTTAGAAATATTTATAAGGGAACTCAACTCCCTGAAAACTCTATAGGAACTGCTTTAAAAAGCTCAATTTTCAAGGAATATTTTTTGCAAATTCAGGTTAGCATATTTTTTGAGTGTTGTAGATCTTAGGGACAACATCGACGGCCATATAAGGTGCAGGCCCCACGGCAGCAGCAGCGACAACCTCCTCTTTACAACTAACATGTTCTTAATTACAACGAAACGCCGAAGGTGAGTCCCAGGTGAAGCCGAAGGTGGAGGCCTGCACCTCGATTCAATTCGATTCGATTCGATTCGGTTCTACTTTGATCTGAATGGTAGCCCCAGCCTACACTCCTCCTAGCCATTGTTATTGTTATTGGTCACTTCAGTCCTGGCCATGATATGCAAATAAATAAATAGAAAAAACTCTCTAGGGGAACTCCGGCAATTGACAAGCTCATAAACTCACAGGCTCGCGCCCCTCAAAAGGAAACTCAATCTGCTACAAACATGGATGCAAATGAAAACGCAATCATATTTTATGTATGATCCAGCAACAACAAAAATAAACAGAAAAAAATAGCAACAAAAAAGAGAGGAATCAAAATAGCAACAAAAAATAATAGAAAAAAATAAAACACAAAACCTGAGACTCACATGAGTCTTTGGAGACTGGACCGCAGATGTTTTGGCCATTTCTGAGCGGGTGTCTCAGGGCCCAGGAGAAACATTAATCACAATTACCAGCTGATGTCATAATGTAACTCCAAGGAGTCCATAGAGCAGGCAAATTGAACTTCAAATGAGTTGTTCATCTGGCAAGCTAATGGGAAAACTAATGGCAAGTCCTGCTATGAGAAAACCATAGATAACCGAGAGATGTTGAGGCTCTCAGACAAGGTATCATTAGTGCTTATATTTTTAACTTCATAGTAAAGTTACCATTATATAATAGAAACTTACTAGATGTACATGTCTTATGATAATTATTATCTTCTTTGTGATTATTTTTATTACTTATAACTTAAAGTCACCCTGTTTGTTTGGTGCTTTTTTTTAACCCATTCTTGCCCGACAAATGCAAATGCATTGGCCATGACCACTCCACTGACACCTCTCCTCTGCTCTCCCCCGATCTCTCTCCTATCTCTCTTAACCCCCCGACTCCCGGCGAAGACAACGGCGAAGGTGTTAAGTTATGGCACAGTCTGCAGCCACACAGCTGGGCATCCAATTTGGCCCACCACAGGCCATATCCCCGCCAATTCCTCTGGTTCCTCTGGCCTTCTCTGGCGGCGGTGTCCACCTCCAACTCCTTTCGGGGCAGAAATTAAGCATCAGCATCACATTTCACATTTGCCATTTGGCGTGTGTGTTCGGAGGTGCATTCCAATGGCTCTGGGTGGTTCCAATGCTGTCACAAAGGGCACTGAATAAAATTATACAGGGTACTTTAAGAAGAAATAAATGATTAATAAAATTAAAGTAAAATTAAAATGGAGATTCTATAGACTTGAAGCATAAATAAAGATTCTTCAAAATTAATAATATTGCAAGGATAACCTTTTTAAAAAAACCAAACAAACAATATTCTTCAGACTTCTTCAGACCCTTCTTGAATGATTAATGTAAGACTTGGAACCAATTAAATATAATTACAAATATTAAAACATATTAAATATATTTAAATATGTATATATTCTATATTAAATTACAAACCCTAGAAAGGTTACTTTATTTCAATTAATTTTCGCGTTTCTTTAATATAAAATATACATAAATAAGCATCGTATCTACTTTAAATTATTTTCTGCAAGCCTTAGTGAGGTTTTTGATAGAAAATTCTCTGTAAATTCCACCTTTCTCATAATCAAAGTTCATCCTTAATTAATTTATTTACCGTGTAGCCAAATAAGAGGCAAGACAGGGGCAAGGCACAACAGAGGGGTGATCCAACCCGGCAACTCGCCCTGTTTTGGGCCAACGAGCGAGCTACGCGATTTGATTTATGGCCCATTGTCAAATTATCCTTGATAAGTCATTAATATATTTTGTTTGTTTGCTGTTTTCCGCTCAGCCACTCTTGGCTCTCTTTGGGTCGCTGGCCATACCTTCCTCATCTAAGAAGTGTGTGTGTTTTTGTCTTTATACATATTCATTTTCGATCCTGACATTTGACTTTCGTTTGTTCCCATTCACATGGCCATAAAAACTGCGCCTAAGTAGCCACCTCCCTCCGATATTGTTTATGCCTTTACAAGCTCTCAAATGAAGTGGCAAATTCACACTTTTCGGGCAAAAGGCTGTAAAAATGTAACATACGACGGAGTGTGTAACAACATCATCATAAAAACCAATTCACAAATCATAAATATAAATGAATTTCGTGCCGAGGAGGAGGCAACGAGCAGAGCCGCAATTCCAATTGGGTCGATCGCATTTCGCATACAATAAAGCAATCTGATTTCGTATCATAAACTTAAAATGATCTCTCCTAGCCGCAGCTCAGAGCCCTCACCGCAGTACCGGGCCGTAAATCTTCGGGGGCCTATCAGCATCTGAGAGAGGTTCCTCCAGCTCCGCGGTGAGGTCCAGTGTTTGCGCATGCGCACGCGTTCGAGTTCGAGTTCGAGTTAGCCGGCGCGCGCTGATAGATTTATGGCGCCAAATAAAATGCCTCAAGACAAGCAAGCCAAATCACCAAGACCGGGCTTCGGGTTTTTTCAGTTTTTCGGTTTTATTTTCCTCAAAACAGCAGCCCAGGAGGAGGAGGAGAGGAGGCTTTAGGCCGCAGGGGCTGCTGGTTAATCAAATAGTAAATGCGAGAAGAGTGCAGTAAAACACGATCATTGACGATATGCGCCATATACATCCATGGCAGCTCCATAAACTGTCGGGCATATTAGTTTGGAGGTAATTAATTTTTTATGGAATAATTTGGGTTGGGTTGGTAGGAATTTTGGTAGGTGTTTTGGGGGAAACGTTCAATGTTGTAGGGTCTAGGAAATATAGAAATATTTGATATATTTTAAATATATTTTGACTTTTACTCTATACTTATTTTATAATTAAAAAAATCTTTAAAATTTTGCTTGAGAATGCCAATAAGGAATATAGATTTTAATTATTATAAGTGCCAGTAAAATGTTGTGCATATCTTCAACAATATAATATTAATAATCAATATAAATATTTTATGGAAATAAAATTAATAAAGTGACCCATTGATAGGTACTTATTTCTTATTTCAAACCAACGCGTAGGTCAGAAAATGCATCTAAAACTTATTAATTCGTTTTCTCGCACTTAAAATAAAGGATCTATTTCTATAATATTTAATGTAATAATTAACTGTAAAAAAGCATTAAATAAACAAAGCCTCATCAGGGTGATCTAAAGTATCTATAACCTATGAGAAGGCATGCCCCAGAATCAAATCTAATCACTTGGCGTCTGACTAGCAGGCACGCAATTTGCAAATCGCCTTCATGATCGCACCATAATAATTCCTCCGATACGATAATTAGTCGCAATGCGATTATAAAACATTTCCCTAGACCGTCGCCGAGTCTGGAGTCTTGGGTCTGGTGGTCTCTTTCCCGTGGAGGAGACACTGCGCATGAGTAACGCGCCGCCGCCTCAAGATTTATGGGCCGACGACGCTCTGGGGGAATGAGTCTCTCCTCCGAGTGGGAAAAAGGGGAGTGAGACTGGGCCCAGGGCAGGCAGCTGTAGATATTGGACACCTGGGAAAATTAAATACAAAAATTTAGAAGAGCTTTCTAGGTATTTAAAAATACAAATTTAAACATTTAGAAAGAGTTAAGGAGCCTTAAATCATTAGAGAATAAGATTCCAATCAGCCTAGCATTTTCTTCTTTAATTATTTTTGAACATTTTATAGGCTCTCCAAACTCCAATATAATTCTTTCCTCATTTTTTTCGAGTGCAGCATTTGCATTTGTTTTTCTAGATCGTTTCCCCGGCAATGGCGACACCGCTGATCGCAATGTTGATGTCCGAAAGATCTTTGGCGCTCCGATAGATCTCTCTAGCTCTGGGCATGATCGCTCTTGGCCTCGTAATTTATGCCTTTGGATCGCTGACATAATTGCAGGGGCCGAGCCCAGGGGTGCGGGAAGTGCAAATTGATTGAAAACTTACAACCAAATGGAGAGTACTCTGTTCTCTTTTTTTGGAGCGACATGCAACAGTTTTTTATGAAAAATAATTACACCTCTGTACTTTGTCAATCAAGGCGAACGAACACACAGTCGAGCTCAGCACATGGACGACGACATGTTGAAAAATCGGTACAACATTTCATTGAGTCAACACAAATGGGCCAGGCTAACCGACTTGCTGCGAGCCGCGTAAATCTCATTTGAGCCTCCACTGACATGTCGCAGGATTAAGTTGTCAATTGGTTCACTCGTGGCCCCCCTCCGCCCCATTTCGAGTGCAAAAATATTGAAATTATGTTTTGGGGGGGGGCTTAGCTGCAATCTCGATACAATGATCGCATTTTGATGGATTCCCCAATGATTTACGATGCGGCAACCAGTTGGTCTCGCCTGGGCCTCTCCTCCGACAATTAACGAGCCTCGTTTTAGGTGTTGCCCTGCCTTCCTCCGCCAGGGCAGACACCTGACAGGTGTGTGCCAAAGATAATTTATGTACATCCAAAAGTGTCTGTCTCTGCGTGCTTGTGTGTGTGTATGTTAGCCAGATTGTTGGATTTCTGTCTCTGATTAAGAGTCGCAGTCCGGCTGTCTGTGGCTATAAGTCAATTAGTCGATGAGATTGGCAATACCAAGATGCAATTGGTTTTGGGAGAAGGATTGCCAATCAAGATGGTGCGGTTACGGCCTTAAAAAAGGTTAAAAAAATAAGCTAAGAGGATATATTTCTCATATAAGCCCTAGGAAAGGTAGCATGACTTTAGTTATCATTTGAAATAATACGCTAATAAGTATTTTATACAAGGTTCAGGCTAGAAAATATCATTGAAAATCCATATTCATATTTATAAAAATTATAAAACGTGTTTTTACACATACTGGGCTATGAAATCCATCTGCAAAATATTTCTAAAAATCCAACAAACGTATGTTTATTTCCCCTCTATTGCTATTATTATTTCTTGTTGTTGTGCCATTTATTCGCTACCAATATCCATAAACATAATTGCTCACGCGAGGCTATAAAATTGGCCAACCCGGAAAATACATATATAGGGTGGAAGGGGTAAACAAAACAGTGGGGCGGCATGGGAGGGCGTGGCTTCAGGGGGAGAGGTTTCACAGTTTTTCGCATATCACGACAATGATGCAAGCTGTCAACTTCCCGCGGTGTTCATAAAAGTCTGCGTTTTGTTTGATTGCTGTCTGACATGCACTGAACGAAAAGGAAACTACAAACTATGTATATTTTAATCAATTTTAAGAAAGAATTTAAAAATGAAGAGGTTAAGAGGAATTAGGCAATTTTTTAAACAGACAATTTCTTATCTTGTTTTTCTCAGTGCTTCAGTACACTCAACTGGGGTACGATTCACACACACTCACAGAGCGAGTGGGTGCCATTGCATTTGCATTGTTATCGCTCAGATACGGGTTGCCTGTTCCCCATTCAGTTCAGTTTTGGGGAAGTTCGTCAATATCCATTTGCAGATTCTGGTTTTTCCTCGGTCTCTGCCTCTGTGTCTCTCTCTCTCTCCCTCTCTGCGAATATCTATCAACTGTATTTTCCTGTTGCAGCAGCGGCACTTATCACTTCATTGCAGTTTTATGATGCGTCAAAATTGATGCTTAACGGTTTTTCGCGTTCTCGCCGCACTTAGGAGGCCACTCTGTGTGTGCGATGTGTGTGTCTAGGCCCGGTCATGAACCATTGGCAATGCAATGAATTTGATTTTCATGTTGATTTTGGCCCACGTAGTGTGTGTACAACTGTTGCATGCCGCGTTATTTTCAATTTCCATAGCTCTATGGACTTTTTTGGGGCTTTGCGTTGGAGTTTTTGGTGTCATTTTTGAGCTTAGTTAAAATGCTAATTGAATGGGATTTGGAAAATACGGTGATTGTTTTAGATTAATATAATACATATATATTAAATTATTTTATTATTATAAGTTTCATACTATTTCTTCTTTAAGTAATAAAAAAATATTTATTAGGAAGCTTAGATAAAATGGTAAGTGAATTGCTTTTCGAATAAGCGGGATGTGTTTTAGATTAATTGAATATATATTATATATATATATATATTCTATTAATTCTGGCCAGAGTGGTAGAAGTTGTATATTTCTTTATTACTTTAATTCGTTTCAATAAAAATATAAGATGAGAGAATATGTAAATTTAGAAAATAGCCTTTTCTTTATAGATAAAAGGACCACATATATATATTTTTTGTTCTCAAAGTCGTAAATAAATTTCCCCCAAATATTGTTTTTAAAAAAAGATCAAAACACAGATTAGCTGTTGACTTTTTCAAACTGAATGCAAATATGTCAGAATATACCAGGAACAGTGGCTAATAGACACAAAATATTTACTTTATCTACACTCAAGTTGCTAACAAATTTCCGCTAAAAAATGATTGTGCAAAAAAATTAGAACAACATATTTGCTTATTTTATCAAGTTCCTCAAGTACTTTTCCACGGGCCAAAGACACCTTTGTTCTTCCTGAAATAAACTTATTATCATCTAGACATTCTTAACGTTTTTGATTTTATTATTACGAGGGGTTTCCCCCAATAAACAAGACATGCGGGCGGAGAACCTTCAATAGCTGGTCCCCATTTCAGTTACGATTGATTTTATTACCAATTTTTAGGTGCTTTTTATGTTCTAACAACAATTTGAGGAAATTTTACGACATTATAACTTTTTTTGGGGGTAAACAACTCTGTTTCCACTTTTATTTTCCGCCATTTAGAGGAACTTTTACGATCATTTAATTGAATTGTGAACATTTCCCTGTCTTTGATTTCCTCTACTCACTATATAGTTTTTTGTGCTTTTATTTAACTATTTGATTGGGGAAATCAACAGGCAAATGAGCCAATGAAATATGGTTACGATCGCTGGCGGTGAGCATTAAATATTTACATCATCGACAACTCGTAAAAGGCGACCATTAAGGAACACAGAATAAAATAAGAGAAAAATTGAGCTATGATGATATTGAGTCACACTGACTGGCATAGGGAATCGGATCTTGTTATACACTTCCCAGCAAAGATCGACAGCTGAAAGTAAGAACTGTACAATTTACACAACTGCCGAGCATGTGGCAAGGAGGGACGCTGGACTAGGGACAAAATTACTCAAACAAAATGGTCGTAAATCGAGAGTTTGACTTCTTGTCGTCAAAGTAGGCAGAGGGAAACAACCACCGGCGCGGCGGGGTCTCACGAGCTCAGGTAGAGGCGGACTTCTAGGCTCTAGGCTGTAGTGTTTCCCCCGAAAAATGTTTCTTCGAGGAACCTAAGGTTAAAGGTCCTTGTTCTCCCGTCTCTTTCGCTCCCCCTCTGTATATATACTTTTCGGTTTCTGGATCGCAAGGGGCGCAACCAGAAATTGAAACAAAACAATCAGCGATGCGCAAAGGATGCGTTGTTAATTTCATTTACCCCGAAAACTCACTTTCGCTTTTCGGGATCTCGGGACTCGGCACCTTGTTTTCGGTATAGATATAGATAGAGTCTGCCTGTTAGTATTTAGGAGGACTTGGTTCTGTTTTATTCCTCTGAAAGACTCCTATCTTTCCCTGCGTATGGTTGTAAGAGGACACCTTGCTGAATGTAGAATGAACTGAAGTAAGGGGGACATTCAGCGGGAAGTTAGAGAGATGTATGTAAAGAAATGGGGTAAAATTATATAGAGTTTAGTTAACAAGTCATTCAAATAAATTCAAATTGAACAACGCATTTATTTAAAATATATTCCTGTACTTCTTAAAAAGTTATCAAAGGTTCTTGACGAAGTTCCTCCTTGGTTTCACATATCTAAAACCATCTTATCTTCACATCTAAACCTTACTTTTTTCCTCTTCATCCTTGGATTTATTCACTTCTTTTGTAACTCACCTTTATGAAAATTACCTGAATTTAAAAGAATTTATAGCTACAAAAAAAGTTTTACGAAATTTAATGATCATTTTGTGGCCAGCACCAGGATCGTGCGATTTAACACGTAATAGTTTATTTTGCTAATAGAAGGCCTATCATAAAAGCCACTTTTATGTGCAATTTAAGTGGCTTTTGGCCCGGTACTATCGGTATCAGTATTTTAGCATCAAATTAAACGTTCCACACGCGGTCACCGCAGACGGTTTACGATCCGTACCGTCAGCGATCGTAAAAATGAGATCGCCCGGCCTTCGCTTCTTGCAAAAAAAAAAGCAGGATACGTTGACTGTTTTTCTTTTTGTATTATTTTTTATGGGATTTCTTTTGAGCCTGGCTAGTTTTAACAGTAGTTTTGGACAGACATTTAGATTGGGAATTGTCAGAATGGCTTATATAATGGGGAGATGGAAGATAAACCAAGATGGGAGTCCAGGAGTCTTGACAGTTTTGAAAATAGGAAGTTTAAGGTAATGGAATAATACGTTTAAAAAATATATACTATATGTTAAATATTCTATATTTCTATATTCAGTTATTTATTTCAACATATTTAACCAAGGTATTCTTGCCTCGACTTTTAGCAAACTTTATTAATCCTCATTTTTGTTGAGAAAAGAAACCCATTAAATCAGTCATCAAATTTTGCATGCCAATAAAAATTCAAGTAAAAGGTTATCAATATATATAAATTAATGGGTTCCCACCCGAAAAATCTTCCCACAGAAGCTTTAAGACAAAAAATTTGCCTTAGGCCTTTGCCTCGTCACCTGTTGATTGGCCTTTGAACTCAGGTGAGCCCAGGAGCAAAAAGGGGGCTGTTACTTATCAGGCAAAAAAGCAAACAATCACGCGGGTGACTTAACCAAATCGCTGCTCAACAATGAATTCAATTCAGGCAGCGTCTTGCCACCCACCGATCGTTCAGGCTGAATATATATATTTACTTATATATATATTTGTATGTATAGATATCTCCCTGCCCAGAGACACATGTATATCAGTGATTGAGCGATCAGTTAAAACGTTTTCATTCTTTTTATTTTCTGTTTTTTTTTTTTTTATTTAAGTGAAGTCGAATGATTGAGTGGATTTCATAGAGCGACCTGCATGTTCCATTCCAATTCTCCATTGAAAGGTATTTCCCATGATTATTTTCGGAGATATAGCCACAAAAATAAAGATAAAATAAAGTACAGTATGGAGAGAATGTGTAAGGCTGAATTAGCTCATAGATCAATTAAATTATATGATGTACAAAATATAAAAGTCTCTGAAATTGTATTTTTATAATATTAAAATCATCCCCATTCTTCTGGTGACCTTTTAACCAAATTTTTACAAATGAAATATTATTACATTCATGTCGCCTGGTTTTACCTTCGTCTAAAAATTCTGTAATTTCTTACATTAGTATCTTAACAAAAAATTGTCCCAATTTAGTTCTTATAATACCGTAACGCACTGTACTCTCCAAGAATGCGTAACCGCAACATTAAGTCGCATTAGGCAGTGTCAAAAAAAGCATTTACCTTTGCGTTAGAATGTTTTTACCGCGTTTTTTTATTTCGTTTGCTTGCCTTTTCCACCTGCAATAAATATTTCAATTCCAAACTTGACATGTCTATCTGTCCCACCGTCCGCCCGTCCATTTGTCCCACTGTACTCAATCTGTAGCGGGCTCAAGTGGCTTAATTACAAAATACCTGTCTGTGGGGAAAGGGAAGCCCATCAATTAGGTGAACATTTTCGGGGAGTTGTCAATGCTGACCACGTGGCCAAGGATGCAGTTCTGGTCTAAGCCAGGCAGACGCTAAGGCCATAGATAACCCCGTGCTTTATGAAATGGCCGATAAGTTGCTCAACTTTAAGCGGAATACTTGTCACTTTTGACAGGTTCGTTAATGCGGCATGTTGCAGGTTTGCTGGTTGCACGTTGCTGGTTTCAGGCAGCCTGCCTTTGGCGAGGTGTGAAATGCTCAATTAACTGAAAATATACGACCTCTTTTGGATATATGTGTATATATATACATATATATGGGTGTACTTAACCCATTGCCAGCTATTCCACACACAACCTATGATGGCCCGAAGGTCCTTGAAGAGCACAAGGCCAACACTCCATAAATTATACATCTTTCTGCACAGGAAAAAATATTTAAAGCATAACATAAAGTAAGACCATTTTAGATATATACCTTAAAATATTTACTAATAGTCAGTTAATTTAACTCAATAACAGATAAAGCTGAAGACCCTTATTTATAAAAATAAAATCTTGGAATTGCCCCGAATTTCCTCTTAAAACTTATACAATTCCTTAACTGAATAATTCCCTTCTCCCAGTGTATACCTCGACGTCTTTGAGAGTCCTTTTCTAAAAAGGTAAAAATCTCGTTGTTCCGCTCGTAAAAACTTGGCCATTGTTTCAACGATTTTGCAACTTTACGACTTTCCGAGTGAGGAAACTCGCCCCGAAAACTAGCCCAAAAATAAAATATCAATAAAACTGGGAAGCAACAATTGAATTTACACCGGCCAAAACTTTGTTTCAACAGCTTCAAGACGAAAGGGGGGAATGGAAAAGAAAGATTGCCGAAGTGACATGAACATTTAGGGAACCAGGGGAGTAATTTTTACGACGGTCGGTCGAGGGTTAAGGAGGGCTCGCTGCCGCATTGTCTCCGTCCACGTTTTCCTCGTCATAATATTCTATTTATCGTGTAATTTGTAGCGCAATTTGTTGCTCGTAAAATTCTCAAGTGAAAATATCATCATCGCCTTTCGAGGCGTCATCATCATCGCCGCACCGCACCGAGCGGAGTGAGTGCCCATATAAAACTCGTAAAATGTGAAAGTTGAACAGTTGCCTGGCTGGGTGTGCGTGTGTAAACATCAGGAATTGACATCACAAATTGTTCTGGCTGGGAGTTCATTGAATTTATAGACATAAAGTCACAAAACTGTCCATCTCGGCAGTCGTAAAAAAGTTTCTGTGTGAAGATTTTCCCCCCTAGAAGTGGGAGATCATTGCTTTCCTAGGTGGCATTTGTTGTGGCTGAGCCAGTAATTAGTAATCTTTGAAGTAATCTACTTGGAAATCACTTTGTAATTGGATTTCACTCGAATAATAGTAATAGTCTAAAATAAATGTTTAATATATGAAGGTGTATTTTGGAAGATACATTTTTAGATTGGACATTACTTGGGTAAAGTTGTTTTTTTTTTTAGATAGCTCACGTAAATCCGTTGAATAGAAAAATTACTCGTTGAATTAGCTATTAAAAATAGATAAATATAAATTATTTTAAGTGTTTGGAGCATTTTTGTTAATCCATTTAAGCAAAGAGCGGACATTTTTATATTTATATAATAATATAATAACTACGTTGTTTTCAATTTAAATATAAAAACAAACACAGCATTAAATTGGGAGGATATTATTATAATTTTAAATAGTTATTTATTTCAAATTCTAAAACTATGTTTAAAAAAATTATTTTAAAATATTATATTTATATATCCAAATATATCATCAGTCTTTCAATATATTAAATATAATTCTTATTAGTTTCTATATGAATTCAGCTTATAAATGAAAAAAAAATTAACAAATAAAAGTAAAGCCAAATTCATTTGAAATTAAAGTATTACAAATCACATTTCTGAAATTAATTATGTTTTTATGCTTTTTATGCTTTACAAAGCTAAAACAATTGTTAATATATTCAAAAAATAAAAAAAAAAGTCTTACAAATGCATAAAACTACAGGTGTTGCTTATGATTGTTTAATAAAATGATTAATATCATACATGAATCCCAGAAAACATTTTTTTTTAACCAGCAAAACACATTTGTGTAATTTCTGTTCCATTTTAATCAAAATACATACTCATATTTCCTGAAAAAAATTATTTTTCGCTCAATTGATCAATAAATGAGGGCATTATTTTCGTATTTTTTATATATTTTTCCCAAAAAAAAAACAGACATAAACACGGGGCGTATACTTAACTCGCAGAGCGAGAGATCGCCAGCAGGCCATACAGTCGCATATCCATCATTTCACAAACACTAACACACACTTTAACTCGTACACACACACACTCTCTCGAACCAAAAGTATTTTTGCAAATTTGCGCTCAATTAATTGCAAATAATTCATTTGTTGTTTGCTGCCCCCCTTTTAGTACGAGTGCGAGCGAGAGGGCCTGCCAGGGCACCGTTGTTTTATGGCATTTTGATTTGATTTCTGCGAAAGCGGGCTTTTTTCTCCTTCCTGGCGATGCTGTGGCTCCTTTTTGATTTATTGCCGACCTTGTTGTGTGTGCAGGCGCATTAGTCGCTATATATCCATTTCACTTTCCATAATGGCAGCGCGAGCCGCCACCCCTTCGTCGTGGGAGCGAGCGAGATAACAGGTGACTGTGGTTGGAAAAGGCGGCGGGGAGTTTTCCAATGTTGTAAACTTGCGAGAGGGGAAATTCTCTCACTCTCTCTCGCTCGCTCTCACTCACTCTTTCTCCTTGAGCTTCGGCCAAAATTTCCCCTTCGTTTTTATGGCGTGCATCGGAAATGAGGGGAAATTCGTCCAAAGTCCGGCTTTCGATTGCCATAAATTGCAATTTATGAGTTTTGATAATTAGGAAATGCAATTAACAAGCTTAAAAACGTCGTTTTGAAGCGATTAAAAACGTATATACGTGGAGTTCTGGGTTCTTTATTTCGGAGATAATGTAATTCTTCTGTCGCCTTAATGCCGGCCATGTTTCTTCGTTGTTTTTTAAGGGGTTTTTGGGATCCTTCGGTTTCTTTTTTATATTTCTTAAAGCTCTTTATAAGGTGGTATTAAGAATACTGGGAGAAAATAATAGAATTTATGGGTAAGTAAGTAAATATTGGGAAAGATTTTTTTCAGAGAAGGTTTCAAGTTGTTTTCTTTAATATTTCGGATAATATATTTAAATTAAAAAGCACCAAAATAAACATTTAAATTATAACTTTAATTATCTAAATCTGTAATAAAATTTAAAATAAATATTTTATAATGTTGTGACATTTTCCTATGCCATTATTAAGGTTTTCAAACATTCCAATTCTGATTTTTATTTTGTTTTTATTTTAAATATTATTACTTTGTAAAGCTAATAATAAATTTTATATATTTTTTATTAAATTGATTATTTTTGAAGTTATTTGAAACGTTGAAAATTCCTTTTTTATTGTATTCATTTTGATATATTTTTTTACCCCGACTTCTTACCGACAATTAAATTTAATTTGACGTAAATGTCAATATTTCGAATGCAATAATTCTGCTGAAACAGCAGCGCCGTCGTTCGTGCTCAAAGCGGCAAAATACAAAATCCTCGCTCATTCCAAAATAATTTTGGGATTTCTGATTTCCGATGCCCTCGGCTTTTGTTCTTACTTATTTTTAGTTGCAGCTCGAAATCAATTTATAAATTTCGTTTCATTCTTTTTCTTTGTATATTTTTTTGTGTTATGCAAATGCCTTTATATATATTATTTTTGGCCAGCTTAGTCAGCCGGTTTGGCAGCATTTCCTTGCTTTGGTTTTCGGTTTTCAGTTTTCGGTTTTCGGTTCGCGTATTTTATGGCATTTCACAAGATTTAAGAGCAAAAAACGGTTTGCTGCCTCGAAAATGTTGATCCGAACACATAAGAAGGTCAAAGGGGTTAGGAAAAGATTTTTAAATTAATTGGTTAATAGTAGAGTTGAGAGATAAAGTTGATTTTAAGTGGGTTAAAGGGTAATTAATAGAGAAAATTAATTCGTTAGTAAGTGTAAAAGTGTAACAAAGATGTTATTTTAATTTTTTTATTGCGAACAATGTAAGTTCCTAACAACTGTTAAAATTTATATAATAATAATAGGAAGAAGGTTTACCATTATACCATTAAATCCTTTTTTTTAAAGCCACAAAAACATTTTGTAAGTATTTTATGCTTTCCTTTTTAAAATACAATACAAAAGGTAAAAAAAAATAATTATCAATAATACCTTACTAAACAAATTCTGTGAAAAGATATACAGACAAGACAGGCCTTCATTTTTTTTAAGTAAAAATACTAGCTAGTGGCCAATACAAATCCTTTTTTTCTCATTAAAAATACTATATCTTCCCCTGAATTTTTACCAAGGTTTGTGACTTTACAAAGACTTAATTGTTAACCTAAAACTACTAAGATATGTCGTTTGATCTCTTGTTATATACAAACTGACCCTGAAGTCAACATAAAATTACAAAAAAATGTGTGCAAATTGCTGCATCTTTCGGCTCTAGAAGAGACCTCCATCTTGCGGAATTTAACTCTTGGCCAAAAAACAGATTGAAATTTTTCGAGAGACAAAAGTTTTTAACAAGCCCAAGGTCCGAGGTCCCCAGAAAGTCCACAAAACTGTGACACAAACGTTAAGGCACAAGAGGAGGAGAGTAATTGGTAAGCGTTGCCTTATCGAAGTGCCAGGGAAGAGTCCTCCGTTTAATTAGAGTTTCTTGTTTATTTATTTATTTATTTTTGCAGCTTCTGGCGGACTACTGACCGCATCGAAGTTTGTCCTGGACTGGCGGGAGGTTGCCAGTGAGGTCCTGGGCTCCTTGGCTGCTCAGTTCTCCTCTCGTTTCCCTTGGCTGAACTGCATTTTTGTGTGCTGACCATTAATAATTTCATTGAGTTGCCGGGTTTGTTGTTTGTTATTTTTTTCAGCAAACATGCAACAAAGAAGACAGAGGCTTCCGTTTTTGAGTCTTTCCCAACGGACAATTTCACTTCCTGCTGCTCTAGATTTCCTGTCAATGTTTCTTTTTTAGCGCGGGAAACCAAGGTCCTGAATTTGATAGATTCTGTGTAAGATTCGATGCAACATTTAGGGAAAAGAAGTACCTTAAAGTTTTTAAGTTTTTGAAGCTCTTTTATATGAATATGTTTTGAAAACTGTCGGAAGAAATCTCTTATAATTTGTAACCTTTTAAATTATGTATTTTATAAAATATTATAATTTTTAAGGGATATTTCTCTAGTACAATACTATACTATTTCCTGCTGCAAAGCAAAATGTATAATTTATTGTCTTTTTTATTTTTCCCGCAACTTCAAATTGCCAATATTCTTTGGCCACGCCCTGTCAAATGCCGCCCACAAATCCCCCCAAATAATACCCTATTTTAACACCACAAAACCCTCTTTTCTGGGCACTTTCCGCCCCATGACTGACCCATGTTTTTGGCTGCTTTTCCTCAGTTTTCTGCTGCTGCTGCTGCTGTTGGTCATGCGATAATAATATTTGTTATTTACTTTAGCGGAAGGAAAAGCCAAGAAAAAAATAAAAAAAAAGAAAACAAGAACAAGAAAGAAATTCTCGAAAAAAATAAGGGAAATGCACATAAATTTATTTATTTTGAGCGTTTTACTTCCATCTTGGAGTTTCTTATTTTTTCCTCTGTCGCTGGCTTTCCAATTCGATTTTCACGACATTACCGAAAATAAGTTTCTTTTTGATGATATTTTCGTAGAGATTTTTTTCGGAATATACATATTCTTCTCGGGAAATGTTTTGTTGACAAATAGAGAGGAAGAACTTACTATGAAATGTATTTTTGGGTTATAAAAATTTGTGGTTAAAGTTGATTTAATAATGAAAACTTAATAATTCGTAATAAGGAAAGTTTAAGAGATTAATTTGTACGATTTTTACTTTAAATACAAACTACAACTAATATTAATTTCTTACAATTTTAATACTTAACTTTTAACTTTAAATATTACCTTAAGGAATCAGAGTCTCTATAACCAGAGATCATTTTCTGTTAATCCTAGAAGTGGCATCTCATTCCTTAATTTAGTTATTAACATGAGGCACATCTCTCCCCCCTCCCTTAAGCGCTAAGTAGTTTTTCATTGGAAAACGATTTCCTCCATCTGTGTAAAAGTGATTTTCACTTCGGGCCTCACTCCCTCAATAGAAGATGTTCTCCCCCTGACAGTTTCAAGTGGTTTTTCCTAGGCAATCAATCAAAAAGGCAGCTCTAGAAGGAAAACATTTCCCCGACAAATGTGCCACGAAAGGAAAAGATCACCGTGTTCCTTGGGCGGGGAGAGGGATGAGTCACTTGGGATGCCACTTGGAGTCCACATGTGCTGGCAAACGGACAAAAGACGAACGGACAAGCGGACAAACGGACAGGAACAGAGACTGCATCTCTTAATCCCCTTTTGCCTTCCGCTCATTTGCATTTTGAATATGATTTTCCTGTTTTTCCTACTGACTTCTTTAAATCTTTGAAACTATAGACCTTTTTCTAACTTTGTGTCCTCTCTCTATCTTTTGCAGGTAAAGTATGATTAAAATCAGAGGAGCAGGTAAGTGCGTTTAAGAACATTACGGTTTAAGGAAATTAACTTTGTGGCAAAAGTTTTGATAAACATATAAAAATATACATTTTTTTAAATACTGATAAAGGTATATTTTCTGTTTTAAATAGAAAAATAAATACAGATTTTATAAACATAAAAACACGGTTATAAATTGAAGAATTTGAAAGAGTGACAGCAGTTAAAATGAT
>VNJU01004978.1:0-14371 GCA_008042675.1 Drosophila seguyi | reverse complement strand
TTGTGGTCGAAGCCGACGCATCGATGGCATGCGGACTTGCGCACCTGGGACCGGCACCTAAATGAAAAACACTTAGTGTAGACGCGGCCTACATCAAGTTTAGCCATCGCTCGGTCGTCGACTTCCAGCGTCACGTTAACAGTGGCGCCGTCTGTCACCGACCACGGCTTGGTCGCCAGGTGAACGGACCTCTTAAATTCCGGTGCCGTCATCTCGTCGTCGAAGTTGTTTGCGTTGAGCTCCTTCATGAACTCCTCCGGGCCGATTGTTGTGTCCACGTCGTACACGACGACCTCCGGGAGCTCTCCAACTGATGGAGTGCGGATGATCGCACCACCACCTCTCCGGAGCACCCTATCTCCGAGGGAGGGGGCAACGAAGGTGCGCACCTTCTCGGCTATCGCCTTCCCCGATAGCGCCGGGTCGTCGCACTTCACCACCGCTGACCACGTCTCGCGAACCTTAGCGGTCCGCGGGGCAGCGATGGGGGCAACCGATGGCAAGTGGGGAAAGGCCAAGTTGGCGGCAGTCGTCATTGGCGGCGGCATAGCCGCCGACTGCTCCGCCATCATAGCTGCTTGCCCAGCACAGGCAGCAGTGGCAGAAGCAGCGGTGGCAGCAGCAGGGGCAGCAGCAGCGGCCGATGTGGACGGCCGTGGGTCCTCCAGCGACGAGAAAGCCTCCTTCAATGCACCGATGGGGTCAGGGACACCGTGCGACCCAACGGCCACGAGCTTCGCCTGTCGTCACCGAGCTCTTGGAGTCCTGACGGCCTCTACGCCTGCCCCTCGCGGCCTTCTCCGACCCTGCAGAGCTAGCGCTCATGGCGCTCGCACTGCTGTCGCTCTCCATTATCGGAGTTACCCCGATAGCGGCTCCTCCTACACCCCGTTCTGCAAAGCTGTTCTGCGTGTGAAAAGCTTCTTGGTGTATCACCCGATACACTGGCTCCACCTGTAGGGCACTGTGGCGCCACAAAGTAGGTCTTTTAGCAAACCTAAAGCTCGCAAGCTTAAAAGCTCGCAACCACGAAATTTCCCAAAAACCAAAAGGTTTTCACTCACGAAAATATTGTCACTATTTTCGCGGAGCACTCCGACACCGATTTATCCACTTTTTATTTCACGCACTCTGAACACGAGCGTACCAAAATCACGTCCGTCGTTAATCCATTCATGCGCGTCACTGAATAATAAATTTCACATACACTTCGTGTTCCTGCAACTACTCTGCTCTGTGTATTTAATTTCTATTAATTTTACATTATAAATAGGCTGCCATTGCTTTCAGCCTTTTTTTGCGCTGTCGTACAGCTAAACGTTAAGCTTGCTCCCACGCTTTTCCGCTCTCTCATATAATGTCCGCTATTGCCTGCTTCGTTCAAACCTGTAAAAAGGTTATTACCTCTGCTGATCTTACAATCGGCTGCTGCCTGTGCGACAACATTATGCATTCCAAGTGCATTGGTGTTTGGGGCTCGGACGATAGACGATGTAGGAAAAAACATCGGTCTGCGGTACTGTGGTGGGGGTTGAAAGGAAAATTATGTATTTTATGCGGCAAACCAAAAACGGTTTTAAAGACGTATTATTGAGTTTTTGCAAAATATGTCCTAGGCGCAAAAAATCCGCTACAGGTCGGCAGCATCTAGGTGGATCCCAACCTCCAGCGGTCGAACAGCAGCCTCCAGCGACACAGCCCTAGACCTCAGAACCGATTCCAAGAGTTTTGAGATCGAGTAGCAAGAAGCATTTGGCTTCCGAATGTGCCGCTGGAGAAACCGCGCGTGATTTCCGTTTTATTCCCTGGGGGGTCTCAAATATTGACCCCTCAGAGCCCCGACATATTATCTGCCCAGGGTGCTAGGCCCGGACTACCGGACCATACTCGCAATGCAGACAATCAGTCTGTATCTCCAAAAGCCATTATAGCTGTCCCACCTACGAAACATACCTTTGTTCTTTTGTTCTCCCCAACTCAGAAATCGGAAGATGTAATTGCCTTTATCCAAGGCAAGACTGAAGCCGAAAATAATAAATTGAAGGTGGAAAAATTCAAATTCTCTTATGCTAGGGACATTTCTTATTTCAAAATAAATGTCCCAGACGAACTCTTTGACACAATATGTTCGACCATATTCTGGCCTGAATACGTTGTCGTGAAGTAGTTCGAGGCTAAGAAAAACAAACGGCGGCCTGTAGGAATAAGTCTTCCCAGGTCCGACCAGACCACTGCTCCCTCTACGTCTTCCGCCCAAAAAAACTAACAAATCCCCTTTCTATTTCCTATCAGAATGCAAGAGGTTTACGTAGTAAGCTTCCCAAATTGTATTTTGATAGTCTCTTGTTTGCTTTCCAGGTTATTGTGTTCACAGAAACCTGGTTAAAGCCGGAGATTCTGAGCTCCGAAGTTTTTCCAGCTGTATTCACGATATATATGCTGGATCGGCCTATCAGACGTGGAGGTGGTGTCCTCATAGCGGTTGACTCCACTCTAGCGTCTGAATTAATAACTTTCGAGAAGTGCAACGAAGTTGAATTCCTTTGTGTGAAGCTATCAATCAATGGTAGCTCCATTTTTGTTACTTGTTCCTACATTCCTCCGATGTCGGAACTTCCTATTTATTGGCACCTTCTTTCCGTAATTCAGATGGTTTCCAATCGACTTTCGGATAATATCCCAGGGGCTATTTGGTCCTCAACCAATTCCTCCAATACACTTTTTTCCACCTCACAGCATGATTTCATTTCTGGCTTTTTCGACATTTCGCTGTCTCAAGTCAACTATGTACGAAATTCCCTAGAGCGCTTGCTTGATCTCTGTTTCGTCTCAGACTCGGCAAGAGTTAGTTTAGCCAGGGCGGCGCCGCTGACGCTACCCGAAGATCCCTATCATCCTACTTTCGATGTGACTATCGACATTGGGACTGAGNATCGACATTGGGACTGAGTCACAGAATATTTCTGATCGTCCAGCCAAAAATGTCATCTGCTTTCGAAAGACAGACTTCGAACGGCTGAATAACTTCATATCTGATTTTAATTGGTCCGATCTATACAGGTGCACTGACATGACTGAAGACGTGGATATTTTTTATAGTGCCACGAACTCATTTTTTCCTGAATGTGTTCCGTTTACTATCCGTCTACCTTGAATAAGCCTCCTTGGCTTACTAAAGAGTTGAGTCGCCTTAAAAATAAAAAATCTAATCTGTATTCTAAATATAAACGTAACGGTTCTCAATCTGTCCTTTCCTCTTATTTATATGCTCGGTCGAGATTTACCGTGCTGAACGCGCAGTGTTACAAAAATTATTTGACTCGTTGTAAGGCCCAGTTCTCGGAGGACCCAAAACAGTTTTATAATTTTGTTAACACCAAACGTAAGCCTATTACTCATCCTTCCTCGCTTTCCTTTGAAAATACTACCGTAAAAAATGATCAGCCATTGTCAGCCATCCCAAAACGTTTCGAAAAAATCATTACTCCGCACTTGTAGTTCAATAATTTCTCCATGTCAACATGGATTTATAAAGCGAAGATCAACGACTTATCTTTTGGAGCTAACTTCCTTCATAATAAGGGGCCTCCATAAAAACTTTCAGACAGACGTTATCGTAACTGATTTCAGTAAAGCATTCGACTCTGTAAACCATTCTTTCCTTGTTCGGAAACTCGATCTAATGGGATTTCCGGTTGATCTTCTTAGTTGGATCTCAAGTTATATGAATCGCAGGACGCAAACGGTCCTATTTAAAAAAAACTGATTAAAGCCAGAGGTGTGCTTGGATTCATTAAACGTTGGTCAAAAGAATTAAATGACCCGTATGTTACAAAATATATATTTCTTTAGTTCGTCCTTTTTTAGAATATGGATCTTGCGTTTGGAGCCCTCAGTATGGGCTCCACAGTATATTCATCAAGTCTGTTGAAAATAACTTTTTACTTTTCGCTTTACGCTGCTTAAACTGGGATGCAAACTAGAGGTTACCCTCCTATTCTAGTAGACTCCTCCTTATCAACTTACCATCTTTATCTAACCGTAGAACCATGCTTGGCATTACCTTTATTTATAACCTTATCCACAGTGACGTGGAAAGTGCTGACTTGTTGGGTCAGCTTAACTTTCACGTACCGAGTAGAAATACTAGATTCTATATTCCCTTAGTGCTGCGCCATTGTAGAACGTCCTTTCAATTGCATGAACCCTTTAGAGTCTTATGTGCAAATTATAACGATTTGTACATAATAATTTTAAACGTAGATAGCCTTCCTAAACTAAAAACATTAATACTAACCCACTACGCATGTAAGCAAACAATCTGGCAGCACGGCAGTAGTTACTTTCTCGATTTCCTTTTCTATATTTTCATCTATTAAAAAAAAAAAATGTCGTCAATTATATTAAATGATGTGTCGATTTTTATTGTTTTTGTATTTTTTATGTTAAAAATGTTTAATAAATTTTTAAAATTTCACAAAAATTGTTTTTATTTAAACAATATTTTAACACATTGTTAGTACAAAAATTGTTTTTATTAAAGATTTTTTACACTATTTTGTTTTAGCGAATTTTTTTTTTACTTATTTAACATTGATTTTAAAATTTTCAAAAAGAATGAAAACGAAGACCGGCGTGATGGCTGGGAGTACAATCTGAAAGTGAATCCTGAGGCTGAAGGATTCAGAGTTAAGACCCTATAGTATCATTCACCTAAGATTATACCAAGCCAAACAAGAAACAAAAAAACAAAAATTATCTCTGAGAAAATTGAGTAATTTTTATAGGAGTATGGAAATGACATATTTAAGGAGCACGTATCAAAATTGAAAACATTTCAAGCATTTTTCAGAGTCGTGGAAGCTACTCCGGTAATTGAATCCAAGTATGGACAACACCTATCGGACACTTGTAGATGCATGCATGTTGAGAAGAGAGAACAAGATGCCTTAAAATTGATAAAAGGATAAATTTATTTAAAGGACTAAATAAAAACAACATTTTTTTTTATAAAAAACATATCTTTTTTATATGCTTGCTTTGTACATTTACTCAATTAACAATTTAAAAAATAAATAAATTCCATTTCCCAATTCTATATTAAAAAAGTTTAAAATTTAAAGTTTATTATTTTTATTTATTATTTATTTTTTATATTAATATAATCTACACATATAAAAATTGACAACAAGTTTTCATGTGTTTTTATAACTCGAGAGCCGCTGATCGGATTTATATAATCTTAGTCTTGAAATGTTCGTGGAGGTGTAGAGAAGGTTTAAAAGGTGAGAAAACTCGAATAATTTCCGGGTAATCCCTAAAAACAGCCCTTTTCTATATCCCATATAGACGAGAATTTGAATTTTCTTAATTTGCATACATTAGTAGGCTAGCTAATAATGGTCTCCGTACACGTAATGCTTCTTTTTATCGTCCAATATAAGATTGCAAAGTGAGGAACAGCGTGCACAAATTAATGCCCATAACAGAGATCGATATGCACGAAATCGAAATTCACCTAATCGATCTCTTGATAGCCAGCCACCTCCAAATCGGACAATGCGAGCTGGAGTTCGTGTTTTGCAGCAAACGCCCTTTGCTGCTTTTAATTACGATAGTGATCTGATTTTCCTTCTTCTTTCTCCTCCTTCTTCCTTCCTCTTCTCACATAGTAAAGATTCAGGGTCGGATTTACCATGGCGCTGGCTCACTATTACCATATCCTGATACCGACATCAATTCTTACAAATCTATTTCATTGGAGATAAAAAACGCGAATTGGATCTGCGATGTACAATTGCTTCGAGGGCAAGGCGACAAATTGTTTTTGAGCTTCAAACATTTTTTCATCAACACAATGAATTAGTTCGATTGTTCAAAATTGCTCTCGATCCTACGACAGCGGATAAGCACAAAATCATCGTTAAAGCCGATAGAACACCCATCGGAGAGCATGCAAGACGATTTAATGCACCGACAATCAATGATGTGCCTATTGTAATTGTTGGGGACCAGTTTCAATCTCCCGACATCGTGCTACATCGAAGAAATGAGCAATTACAGAGTGTTTCAGAGCTTCATAGCAGCTATTATGCATTAGAATATCCATTATTGTACTGGAAAGGTGATGACGGCTATAATATCAATATACCAATGTGTGATCCAATGTGGCACCTAGGAGTTGTTTTCCAGTGTTTTTGCAGCGGAAAAGGTTTATGTGGCACCCCTGATAAATTCAATATGCATTCATTTTAACACAAGAAGACATTTTAATTTTTTGATAATACATTCATTACAGGTCGTGACTTACAAAAATAAGTTAGTGCGATGAAGTATTATTCGTACAGATTTATGATTCGCCCACAAGACGACAATTTTATTTTGAGATGTTGCTGTTGACATGTACGCAAAAATATAAACAGAATGCAAATGATATCGGACAAATGATACATGCGTCATATGCATGAATACACGCAAGATGCAATGTCATACGTTCGCAAATATGGTCGACCAGACTTATTTATAACAATATTGACTGGAAAAACGAAATGAGAAATGGTGCTCATACCGCGTATTCCGTTGATACCAACAGACATGCCATTCGAATTTAAGCGAGTGCAATTCCCAGTGCGTCTATCATTTACCATGTCCATTAATAAGGCACACGGATAAACGCTTCAAGTATATCTATTTATTCAAAAAAAAAAAATCTAAAATACAATCATCAATTTTGTTATAGCTCTCTGGGAGGTAAACGTAATGATTCTGCATATCCATTCGTATATTCTCGCCATATTTTCCCTTAACACGGAAAGCTGAAAGTACTTCGAAACCAATATTTATCGGTAGCGTAAAGTTTAACTAGTCCTTAGATATACACGAGCTAAAGGCAAGCATTAGGGGGTCCGTTATAATATCCTCAACAAGGATTTCCAAATCTTCTACCACTCCCGAAGTAAGAATATTTATGTTGTTGTTGTTGCTGTAGGTTGGGGTGGAGGCGGAGAAGCACATGTTGTTAATGATAGAGCTGATGATGCTGAGGCTAGAGCTGGTACTGACTTCTGGTCACTGGAAGAAATTGTCCTTCAGGAAATGCCTGAATTTTCTACCTAGCCAAGGACTTTATTTCTCATCCCACTAGTCGTAGTTTCGTATAGCGTGGGATGAGAAAACCCCTATCTTTAAGTTCACATGCTTTCTTGGAGTCTTAGAAAGACTATTGTTCACCGAAATTATGATAATTTAGGGTAACCTCCCCAAGTAAAGGAGAATATCTTAAAATTCTTTCGATTCCTTCAAATTTGTCTTTTAGTTCTTAAAGGCCAATTTAGGGTAACATCTTCAAGTTGCATGGTACAGTTCCTCTATCACGGCTTAGTTTAGGGGAGGGTTTCCACGATCAACAGACTTGAAAGTAGGTCAAAAGGTCAACACATTCAAAAGTAGGTCAACAGTTAAGCCTGTCTTGCAGCACTCACCCCGCTACACATGAGGATCGTTACTATAAATGCTTAGACCTCTGCTCTTTCTCCCTATCTAAACACACTAGCATATGCCACTGACATACAAGCCGGTGACCCACAAGTTCCCCCTTCCTAAACATACTAGAACATGCCACTGACCCTTCCCACCAACTAATTCCTCGGTCAACAGGTAAGCACACCCATCACACAATCTTACAAATTCACTCGGCATGAGAAAAGAAACAATCCGTTAGTATTACATGCTATGACAAGTTACCAACTGCAGTGACTTGACACCTGCTCTCCTAATTGAAAAAACTCCCCCCATTTAAACACAGGAGCACAAGTCGGATACGTACTAGCATACGCACTTTAAAACTCCTGCGCATGAACACACACCTTGTCCCTTTTACCGCCTTAGCACCAAATTCACACGCCTAAGAACACACTAGACTGACTATGATCATGCATGCATAAAAGTGTTGGCACCCCAAACCCCTTCCCACGCATAATTAATAGATTTCTTATGCTAATTAGGACACGTAGACCCCACTCCCCCCGTGTGCACGCATGCATGGCTTATTACCCCCACCCCCCCTGTGCAACTTCCCATGACTGTGCTAGAACTCTCATTTCTTATCTACTAAGAATCATAAAAGTTGATGTCATTTATTAATAATAAAAACTAGGTGCCCTCCGCTTCGCGTCGGGACACTCGCTGATCTCGCTCGTCTAGATCTGCCCCCTGCTCGCTTCGCTCGCCACCTCTCTTTCTTTCTGCAATACGCATGTTGAATGTTAATCATATTCCATATTTCATATTCATAATTTTTTAGCACGGCAGAAACCTATTTCATATAATTGATGGATTAATATTTGGGAGATCTCCCGACAAAGATTTTGGAACTGCAACCAAATGATCTTTTGTGCGTTTATGACTTTCTACCAAGGCAAAAAATGCTTAACCTTCCTTATACAGACTAGCAGATCTCTCGCCGAAGCTTTCCTGATTTGCTTAGCTGTCAAGAGCTCGCTATGCAGGTGCCTTCTTCCAGACCAAATAATGGCTGCACATTCACAAAGAATGTGTTTGGTCGTCACGTCGTCTTCTTTGCAGAGCCTAGACTCCGTGTCCGGAGCCAGACGCATCTTGTGAAGACAGTATTTTAAGTTGTGGTGGCCGGTGAGGTAGGCTTCCAATAGTCTTAGGTCCATCTTGGAACACCAACAATGTTCCTGCCTATTAGCGGATTGTAGTATGCACATATAGCGATGTACCACTGTAATAATAACATGCAAACACATTGAAGCACTCTGTTGCAAAGTAGACATAAACAGTCCAGCCCAAGTGCACGAGCGTCCACTTGAGGGCCAACATGCATAATTGCATAGTCAGAGTTCTCACGCTGACCAAACGCTGATCGCCTACTATGTATTCTTACAGCACTACCCCTCCTCTAGGAATGTCGCTCGGCGACAATTCATATATATGTACACATATAAGATATGCATATAAGCGTCGCGGCGCTGCAGTTTACGCCGGCAGCGCTGCTCCCCGAATTAGGCTAAGAAACCTTTATATCAGAAACTGAAAGAATGAATCAATAAATGAACGTCAATTGACAGCTCGTCCGCGTTTCATTGCCGGGAACCCAACATAAAGTTACCTTGTTCCCGGTGGAGAGCTGCTGGAGGCTGGTCCAGCAGTCTGCGACGACTTTAAAGCTTTTCCTCCCAGAGAATAGAGCTTTGATCGCCGCTTGGCTATCTGAAAAGATATATATTCTAACTCCTCGCCTCAATGTCATGAATCTCTGTTTAAAAGACACTGAACCATTTGCCCAGTGTAATCGAGACTCTTGTGTAAGGTCTAAGGATCACCGCACCGACCCCTTGCTCAGTTTTGGACCCATCAGTGAACCACTGCAGGCCCATGGGTCCACAACAAGAGTTGCTATTATTTCATACCCTATGGTCTGGGATAAGAGTCCCAAATTTCGCCCCAAAGTAGAGCTCCGTGGTCATGAAATCTGTTCGGCTGTAGATCCCTAAAACAGAAAAATTATTCCAAATAGTGGCATGACCAGCAGCATACGTCAGTAACCCAGATATAAGTTTGATTCTAAAAAGGCTTTAAGCGCTGCTTATTGTATGTAAATGTGGAGCGGTGTCAATCCAATAATTTTCTCCATAGGCGCAGCTTGGCATGTGCGTAAATCTCCCATCAGAGATACGTGCTGCACCTTGGGCCACCACACAAAAGCAACTTAGGTCACAATAGGCCCGGTAATCATGTCGTAAAGCCACAGGATAGATTTGGTGTCAAGGCCCCAATTTTAAACACACAGTCTACGACATGCCCAGAGAGCATAAGAGGCCTTGGTAATCGTTTTTCTGAGGTGCGAGTTCCAGTTAAGTCGCTTATCTAGAACAACTCCCATATATTTTACCTCATTGGAGATTTCTACGGGAGTCCTCTCCATTGACGAGGAAGCCAGTGTCATTAGTGTACCGATTGGTGAACGGCACAAGAACCTTCTTGAACAGATTGATGTTGAGACCCACGGCTTTCACCAATCGAGAACCAAATTTATTACCCTTTGCATCAGGTCGGTTGCCGAACTTCGCTGTGATTATAATGGGCAAATCATCTGCATTCACAATGGTATCGATTAGCTGGCTGTGTCCTTTTCCCATAAGTTCGTCTCCCACTAGCGACCATAGCTTGGTGGCCTGCAGAGTGCACTTCACGTGCAAGTCCGATAGCCTTCAGAAAGAAAGACAAAAGACTTATCGGTCTGTATGACTTGGGTTGGTCAAGAGCTCGGTTGCCTTGTTTAGGAAGAAATAACACATTGACTCATCTCCAAGATTGTGGTAGGCCCATACAAAGCTCGGTCTAAGCAGACTGACAAGTGGTGAGATAGTTATTTCAAAGCTATGTTGTAATAAAAGATTTGTCTACCCACCTGCTATTGTCAGGATTGAAGATAATACCGGACAGACTGTAATCGCGCCTGATCGGTGGAGTAGTAAGCCCATCTTGCTCACCATGTGTGTTGATCCGAGATTCTGGGAAATACACCTAATGCAAAAGCTCTAGCGTTTCCTTACGGTCTTGAGTAAAAGACCCATACTTTCTTCTTAGAAGCCCCATCTCATTAGTTTGGCCTTTAGCGAAGACCTTTTGCCGGTGTTGGTAGTGCCTGCACAAGATCTTAGTAATTGTGTCAGTTTTCTTGCTAAGCACTTCTAATATTCTTATTAGCCAACTCTTGCCAACTCGTCTACGTTTTCGTTGCCGAGAATTCCGGCATGACCGGGAACACGGAGGTGTCCAGCAGTCTGTGACGAGTTTAGAGCTTATCCTCCATGGGAATAGAGCTTTGATCGCCGCTTGGCTATCTGGAAAAATATATTTCAGAAGAAGAGGGTCAGTTTCGTCATCTATTATTATTTTCTTTGCTTTCACTGTTGCGCAGCGAGTCGCAATGGAGATATTTTTCTTAGCTTCTGATCCCTCTGGAGGGCTAGCTCGAACTAACTCCTCTTTTTCACTTTTTCTTTTTCTTCACCTCACATTATCACGGTCAGCAGGGATTTTTGCTGTCCTTCCCCACCGCGCTCTCATAAAAAACTCTCTCGTGCAATCGCTATCTCATTAAGCGCTCTCGTGTTGCTTAATACAACATTAATTTCAATGTATGTCATTCTTCACGATTTTTAAAGTAGTAACTCAATTTTCTGGGGCAAATTTTTGTACACATCTTTCCTTCTCAATTTCCCCTAGATTACACGCTCTCTTCCGCAGAAACCCAACAACTTGGCTTCATAAGACATTAGCTGAGTAGGATAACCTTCAACCTAACATTTAGAGTTCAAGCTCCCTTCCGATCAAGCTCAATTGTCTGGGTACCAAATAAAGTGTCATCAAATGTCAGTTTAGCAGGCTATATACACACGAGTTGGAGTACACGCTCCCTTCTGCATAAACTTGACTATTTGGATACCAATCCGCTCATAGCTCAGTATCGGATTCTTTTTCTACATTTTCTTCTCTCTTGCCGTCGTAAAGTCCTTCTTTCAACTCACAAACAACTCTCATCGGGAAAACGGCGTACACTGTCTTGTGGATACTTGTACATTCGCTTTGTAGTTAATAATTTCAATATGTAACGATCTCCCTTTAGCAATTCTACTATAAAAAATGCTCCTTTGTACTAATGATCCGAATTCGTTTGGTGTCGTTCTTCACTCTTCAAAAACACCTGATAACCAATCTTATAATTCACAACACGGGCATGCTTTTTGTAAACTCTGGCCTTGTTATACTTTGCATTTCTATCAATATTTTCTTTAGCTTTTTCTCTATTTTTCTTCAAACCTACTGGCTTATCTTCATTCAACATTTCCATAGGCCTTGTCTCTTTTCCTCTCAACAATTCTAAAGGACTAAGCTGTGTCACTCGATTAGTGGTTCAGTTTATGGCCAACTGCATTTCGCCAATACCTCCTGCCACGACCATTTGCTAGTTTCTACCACCGTAAACATCCCTTTTAGTGCACTCATCACTCGGTCTACCTGTTTGTGAAACAGAACTTGCGAAATTCGCTACTGGTAAAAGATCTTGCCTGATTCGCTATAATCCTACTGGGGACGAAAAATATCGCATACTGACTGTATGCAACGAACTGAATCTAAGTCTCGTCGTCATCCACTCCTTATCCCATTGCTCTTCAGCTTCAAGTCCGCGATCTTCCTGTCCACTCTGCTCTTATTCTTCATTTTATGCCTGAGCCTTGATACCCTCTTTTTCCCTCTTCACCTGTTGGTCCATATCCTCTTTTTCACTGGCTAACCTCGTGTACACATCGGTCTCTGTACCTTCCAGTGTGCTCCATAGATCTTGCACTACCTGTCCCGTCTGCTCGATGGTTTTGGTGGTTGTATTATGCTGCCCCGTATTGTCAGCTCCCACGCAGATGTCTGAGTGAGTCTGTGTAGTAAGTGTGCGAGATTTTCATTTCTTGGACGTTGATGCACTACGATCAGTACACTCAAGTGTCCCGTATAACACCAAGCATGTGCTTGTTCGTGTTAGGTGTTAGTAGGAGCGAAAGATGAAAGTATAGAAAAGGAATTCGAGGAAGTGACTATTGGCGTGCTGCCAGATTGTTTGCTTGCATGCGTACCAAGTGGGTAAGTATTAATAATTTTAGTTTAGGAAGGCTATCTACGTTTGAAATGATTGTGTACAAATCGTTATAATTTGCATATAATTCCCTATGGGGTTCATGCAATTCAAAGGACGTTCTACAGTGGCGCAACACTAAGGGAATCCTATATTCCCTCCTCCTAGTATTTCTACTCGGTACGTGAAAGTTAAGCTGACCCAACAAGTCAGCACCTTCCACGTTACCGTGACTCCGGCGAATAAAGGGCTCCAAACGCAAGATCCATATTTTAAGAAAGGACGAACTAAAGAAATATATAGAGATTTTGTAACGTACGGGTCATTGAATTCTTTCTACCAACGTTTAATAAATCCAAGCACACCACTGGCTTTTTTCACCATGCATGAAATATGATGAATAAAGTCAAGTTTAGGATCCAGGCGGACACCCAAACCATCAACTAAAGCGATTCTTTCCAAAGAGTAGCAGTTTAGCGTGTAAGTCGAAAGCTTAGGAGCGACACGAGAGAGCTTGCATTAAGTGCCGTTTAAATTTAATAAGTTTATTCTGCACCATTTTTGAAAATGATTAAGATCGGTCTGTAAATCAGACTGGCAAGTCGCGTCCATATATTGCACACAAAGTTTGACGTCGTCCGCGTACATAAGTACACCTGAGTTAGTCAAGACATTGGGCAGGTTGTGAGGGATCACAACCCGTGGTCCTATAATTAAGTTAAATATAAGTAACTAAATAAGTCACCCTTAGAATTAAGCACATACACACACACACGCACACGACAAGAAGCCCCTGTATCTAGTTTCCGCCCACGAAGGGCTATATAAAAGTATTATGTTTGCCCTAGGCTTAAATCTAGATATTAATTAATATAAAGGGGGAAAAAGAGAAGCAGCAGCCACGCAAGAGAAACAGCAGCCACGCAAGAGAAACGGCAGCAACAACCAAAGGCGCGAGAACAGCACAGCAGCAGACGAAGTCGGGACACCAGCGACCAGAGGAGAGAGCAGAGAGGAGAGAGAAGCCAGGGCACGCGAGTGACACGCGCCAAAGCCCGATCGATCGACGACGACAGAATTCCCCTCCACGCAGCAGAGGGAGAGCCAATTTGCACGGCCAGCGGCAGAGGGGTGAGAGAGACCACCGACGCTGAAAAGGAGAAGCCGAAATTGCAAGGAACCGCGGCAGAGCAAAGAGTGCCGCCGGTCGCACCTATTTCCCCTGACGCCGACGCCTCAAGCTCGCTATTGGCCGAGCGCCGACAACAGCGAGCTTACACGGCAGCCGGAGGGAGAGGGAAGGCAGAGAGAGGACCAAACCGAGCCGAAGATCAAGGGCAGCGCTGCCCGAGTGTGCGGGCAGAATTAGGTCGAGGACAGGCCGCAGCGAGCAGAGAGAATCAATTCTGGAACGCGACTTAAACCGAACGGACGCGATCGGGGAAGAGGACAAGCAAAGCCTCCAAGTGCAACCGCCACGCTAGCGCTAGAGACTTGGCCACAGGACACGTGTCCAGGCCCACCGTCAGCGACCAGGACCATCACGGCGCCGCCACCGGCACGGATACGCCGGCGCGCGCCAACAACAGGGGTGAGCTGGCCTAGGGCCATGTCGGGGAAATCTCGGGGTGCGGCGTAGGGCATAGCCAGGGACCTTCCCTATAACCACGTAGTTAGGAGCAACAATAAAACCGTATTTCTCTAGACCTGTAA
>VNJU01004973.1:0-28944 GCA_008042675.1 Drosophila seguyi | reverse complement strand
ATCAACGTTCGTGGTCCGATTTCATTCCAAGATTTTAAAGCAATTGATGGTCATTTGTGTTTAACGTTTCGAAAAGAAAACACAATGCCGAAGCTGTCACAACAACAAATCGGAATAAAATTCGTACATTATTTGCCATCATTCTAACTACATCGAACCCAGCTGAATCGTGGTACAAATTCAAAGATGATTTGATTGAAGATATTCTACATCGAATTCGAAGAGAACCCACGATTGGAAATGAACGATAATATTCGTAATGAATAACTAAAAAGGTTTTGACTGAATTGGGCATACCAGCTCCGAATTGACTAATACTAGACGCATTCAACCATGAGTTGCATCGATAACACCAATTCGATTGAGTCGCATTAACCAAAACAGTATTGTTGAATAAACAACAAAAGTTTGCGAACGATACTTTGATAAATACTGTGAACAATGCTACCGGTGGAATTTTCTTTTTGGACGCTCCTGGAGGAACTGGCAGGACATTCGTTATTTCATTAATTTTGGCGTCCATTCGATCTCGATGTGAGATTGCATTGGCCTTGCATGTTCCGGCATCGCAACTACATTTTTAAAAGGCGGTTGAACTGCTCATTCAGCATTGAAGCTACCGTTGAATTTTCAAGTTTGTTAAACACCAACGTGTAATATTTCGAAAAGTTCAACGATGGTGAAAATATAAGAATGTAAGTTGATTTATTTTGGACGAATATACCATGTCACATAAGAAATCATGGGAGCACTCGATCGAACGTTGAAAGATTTGCGAAGCAATAGAAATACATTTGGTGATGCAGTGTTTTTTTTTTATCAGGAGATTTGCGACAAACGTTACCAGTCATTCCACGATCGACAGCTGCAGACGGAATTAACGCTTGAATTTTTCGAATTTGTGGCAATTCGTTATCAGGAGGTTTTCGCCAAACGTTCCCACGGCGCAGGGCGAAAATTGGAAAACCCAAGGTAGTCCAAAACGGAAAAGAAGAAGCGGGGGCGTAGTGGGTAAAGTTATGCGCGTAAGCTTTATTAGACTTCACACGTGAGACTCACTTCTATCCTAAAAACAGGTCGACGGCGGGTGACTGCAGAGTTCGGATCCGTCCCGAGGCTTGAGGTCGGGGCACGGGAGCCCACGAGGGGGCCGAGGAGCGGCGGATAAGTGCCGCGGAGCGGAGAGCGGGCGAGTGTCTCCACGGAAGGGGCCGAGGAGCGGCGGAAGAGTGCAGAAGAGCAGGGAGCGGGCTAGCATTGGCACGCTCGAACGACTGTGCGCGGAGGCCCGACACACGGGAGCGCAAGAGCTTTTGGAAGCTCATGATGGGACGCGGGGGTACCGTGGGCCTCTCACGTAAACACCAATCATTCCACGATCGATGCTTGCTTGCAATCTTCGAATTCGTGGAAATATGTTTAGGTTGTTTAGTTGACTAACTAGGTTGATGAATCAGCTGAATACTTCTCAAAACAATTGTTGGACTTTGGCAATGGCAAAACTCCAGTTGATTGTGTAATTTAACTGAATCGAAGGAAGATATCATCAATGGACACAGATTTCTATGCCACAAACAATTTTCGTTGTTATGAAAAAAATAATAACCTGATTCCAGTCAGAAGTTTGCAACGCAGTAAAGGAGACATTTTTACCCTATAACACCCGAGTCATCTAGCCATATCCCTCTCTTTTCGTCTGACCGTCCGTTTCTGCGCAAACTGCTCCCTGAGTTTGAAGCTATCTGATAGAAACTTTGCAGGTAGTCTTTTATATAATATCACTACTATATAAGTCAAAACGGGACGGATCAGTCGACTATATCATATATCTGCCATAGGAAAAATCGGAAACTTTTAAAGGAACAAAATTATAACTCATACAGTTTCAACATATTTGCATATATTTAATAGTCCTATTCCACTGCTACATATTTCTTTGTATGTAGGGGTGATTTCATTGCTTCATTAACATTCAGCTACATTCCTTGTTCGTTTGAAGTTTAACATGTCAAATATAACCAATTTTAATATCAAACATAATTGGAGAGATTTAGGAAAATAGCCACTATCAGAGGGATTAACGCAATGCTATCATGCCACTGGCCAGCTTGGAAGATGGGGAAGAGGATCTCATGCAGGCATACAATGCGATTGCCTGGGAGGACCCATTGCCTCCACATAAAAATCTACGCCAATCCCCGTGTGTCTGCGCGTTTGTTAGTAACGAAGAATAATAAACCATGACGAATACTGCATGTATTCCGGATAACTGAAGTGTTATGGTTGTTTTTGGGAACAAGACGTGCCACAAAATTACAATGCACGGAGAGAGCACATTTTGATACGTTGTTGGGTGAACTACATGGGCTTAAGAAAAAGGATAACAATTTTAGGAACGCTATCCTATTGTATAAGCGTTTAGCTACCACCTCTTGGATCTTTAGCAGAGTACCGCACTGTTGGAGGGCTTTTGGAGTGTCCTCCTCGATAGTGGGAAAGATTTTACTCGGGTTCGGCGTAGAGTTTTACAAGGTATTTGGACCAAAGAACTTGCCTCGTGATTTTCTTTACACAGAAGAAGGAAGAAGATTGCTTAAATGGGTTCGAAGCTTATGGACACCTATGAAATTTCGTAAAAAATCTAAATTTTTTTGTTTTTTTGTTAAAATACTAGAAAAGTATTTTTTTTTTAATGACCTCATTTATTTTGTATGAAAAAATATTAAAATTTCCCAAAAATTTTGAAATATGTAGCAGTGGAATAGAAACATAAGATATGGCCGTTTTGAAATATACTGGAATTAAGTTTTAGTTTTATCAAATTCGGACTACTATATCATATAACTTTCATAGGAACGATCGGAAAATGTTGACAAGAAAAAATTATACCTTATCCATATTTTCACATAATCTAAAACCATTGAGGCCATTTTGTATTATTCTAGACTTTTTGTTATAATTTTATCAAAATCAGACTACTGTATAACATACAGCTACCATAGGAACGTTTAAGACATTTATTGAATACTAATTTTAATTTCGCGGTTTTTCAATATATTTGTATCTGCTTTAAGATGCAGCATTTTATATTACTTCCGAAGTTAGATTTAAATTTTATGCAAATTAGTTGAATGTACCATATAGCTGCCTTGAAAACGATCTTTAAAGGTAGAGAAAAATCCAAAACCGTAAATGTAAAACTGTAAAATATAGTTTGCTCTACATAAGGGAAAGGTTATATTTAATTTGTGTTAGTTGTTCTCATTTTATTAAATTTATTATGACCCAATTGTAAGCTTCAAGGGCATAGATACTTCGGCGTGACTTGTTTTTTAAGCTTAAGCTAGAATTTAAATTGAACACCACAAAAAACATCCCAAAATGGTATTTTCTATGATGTAACATTAAGAAATATATAACTAATTATAATAACTCTTATCATAACAGTATATTACAAGTATTATATTTATATATTTTTAGACGATTTGTCCTTAGTAACAACCTCACAGAATGAGTATAAAAAGATCGTTTTAGATGACATAATGAATTCATCTAAAGCACATAACGATAGATCACTAGACTTAAATGGATTATTATGTAATGTTCAATATGAGCAGGACTTCCCGGGTATATACAACATTGATCAAATAAATGATCTAACTTATTGTTTGGACACAATATCACCAATGTCCGAATTTCCTTATCTTAAAGCAAACCAAGAAAGTCCAAAGTCCATGTCCCTTGTCGATGAATCTGAAAATGTAGACAACTTATTCAGCTATTTAAATTACGATAACATCAGCCAGTTGGATTGCGACTCTAAAACAATAAATACACATAATCGTAATACACCGTCTCCAACAGGAAGTTGTAGTAGTTCTAATGGCAGCTCAACAAGTGGAGTTCAGAGTGATACATCTGATGTCTTATCAAATAGGCCTCTAGACAAAGACATTGTTGAGTCAGTTAAAGTTGGTCAATTTATCAAACCACAAAAAGATGACCAATCATATATAAAAATTTGCTCAAATTTTTCAAATTTATCTGAAATAGATAATTTAAATCCACAAACGTCGACGAAAGTCAATTCTAAAATAACACAAAATTGTCCACTTGTTCCCAGTTTTAATTTAATGAATAATAAAACGTACAGTAATTCTCAAATAATAAATCCATCGTCTATTCAAACGACAAATATTAATTCACCACTAAAGCCAAAGACTATCGTGTTGCCTGCGCGGGACTATAAAGCTTTAATGCAAAAGATGCACCCCAGCGGAACTAAGCCTTTCTCTAAGATAAATACCACCATTGACCCTAATATTACACAAATCGTTCTACGGAAGAGTAACATAGAAAGGTTTACAGTGGACTTGGACGTGGACCCGAACTCAGACATTCAAATGTTAAAACAAACGAATGGTGGATCCACATTTGACTTCTTAAAAAGTCATACAGCCGACGAGAAGATGTACAAAAAACAGCAACGTTTAATTAAAAACCGAGAGTCTGCTAACTTATCCCGTAAAAAAAAAAAGGAGTATGTTGTCGGATTGGAATCTAGAATAAATAAACTTGAACAAGAAAATTACCTTCTTAAGGGTGTAAGTATATATTTTCTTAAACTTATATTTATGACTTTAATACTTTTGATTCTAAAAAATACGTCAGAAATTTTGTTAGTCGCTAAAACTCCACCTGTGACCAGGTTTGTATTTGTTTACAATTGAATTAAATAAAGCAATTTTCGAACACCATTCCGGATTAAGCGTTCGGTTGTTAGTTTGTATACCCTTGAAGTATACAATTTTAGACAAAAGTTTGCAACGCAGAAAAGGAGTCATATTCTATAAAGTATATATATTTTTAGCATCTAGCCATGTCCATCTGTCCGTTTTATGCGGTAAGTAACATCGGTGAGTAACACCGCCACCGCTTCTTAAGCGAGTATACTTGTAGTGCTCAAATCAAGCACCGGTGCCGATCTCTGGCCACTATGACATATAGCTGCCTTAAGTAGGTTCTTCAAATTAATAGAAACAATATACAACTTCGCACTTTTTATAGTTTTAGTCAGAAGTTTGCGACGCAATGAAGGAAATATTTCCTGTCCTATAATGGAAATATGTTCTTGAACATAATCAACAGCCGAGTCGATCTAGCCATGTCCCTCTCTTTCCGTCTGTCCGTCAGTTTCTAAGCAAACTAGTCCCTCATTTTGAAGCTATCTGAATGCAGCTTTGCCAGTATTCTATATACTTTCACTACTATATACATAAGTCTGAACGACCCGTGGACTATATCATATAGCTCCTGCAGAAACGATAGGAAAATTTTGAGGAAGAAAATTATAACATTTTTTAACATATTTTCATATAATTTAAGACATGCCTTTTTTGTATTATTTTAAAATTTCGGTTTTAATTTAATCAAAATGGGACTACTTTATAATTTAGCTGCTATATGAATATATACAGTGGTGCTCATAGACTTAAGCCACAAGAGTTCAACCAAGTATTAAGAAAAGGTTTTATTTCACAGCTTCAATTTTTTGTGTCACATTAGTTCTATATATCAGTGTTCAAATAGAAGAATAACCACGTAATTAAAATATTTATTCAACGAAAAACTTAAATAATCTGAGACCACCTCCAAAATGTCCTGCTCATATACTAAGCCATCTGAAGTTTGCAAAGCAGTGAAGTAGACATTTTCGACCCTATGAAGTATATATATTCTTGATCAGCATCAACAGCCGAGTCGATCTAGCCATGTCCGTCTGTCCGTCTGTCCGTCCGTTTCTACGCAAACTAGTCCCTCAGTTTTGAAGCTATCTGAATGAAACTTTGCACATAGTCTTCAAAACGCTCTCACTACTATATAAGTCTGAAGGGGCGGATCGGACGACAATATCATATAGCTGCTATAGGAACAATCGGTAAATTTTTATGAAAAATATTATAAATTAGCCAATTTTTAAGATATTTGCATAAAATTGAGATATGGCCATTTCGTATTATTCTTGAATTTCGGTTAAAATTTTATCAAAATCGGACCACTATATCATATAGCTGACATAGGACCAGTTTGTATTATTCCAGAATTTCGGTTTTTATTTGGTTGCTCGCAACATTTAATTCTTTAGCAAAATTTTTCGCTAGCAACATTCTTTGCTGGAAACATTTTTCTCTCGAAACATTTATTTTATGCGAAAAAGTCACAACATTTTTCTTCTTCTTCTACTTACTGCAAGGGTATTTAAACTTAGGCATGCCGAAGTTAGCTTCTTTCCTTGTTTATGAATGACCATTTATTTTCAATGAAAAAATATGAACATATCCGAAAAATGTTGAAATATGTAGCAGTGGAATAGGAACATTAAATACTTGGTTGAAGTCTTGTGGCTTAAGTCTATGAGCACCACTGTTTATAAATTCATTTATTTGACATCAAAATCACAGCTGTTTGGCTTTGTTGATCGCAACATTTAGTTCGTTCGCAACATTTTTCGCTCGCAACATTTATCTTATTTCAGTACGCGAGAAAGCGAAAAAGTCAGAACATTTTTCTTCTTCATCTTCTTTTTACTGCAAGGGTATTTCAACTTTGACATGCGAAAGTTAGAATCCCCAGAGTCAAGAAAAGGAATCACTGGGAGAAATAAGTCGTGGAGATAATGGAATGCGACCATTTTTTCAGTCATTATGTATCAAAGATATTGTCGAAGTATAAAGTTCGATTATAACAGTCGGTGTGGCGGATGGTCAGTCGACGTTGAAGTCGTCAAATAGCAACAGTCGTCCGCCGAATCCGTGAAGTCGGCAGTCCCGTATAATCCAGCATTAGGTTAGGTTAGGTTAAACTTGACGGCCCTCAGTTTTTCGGATGTAGTGTGTTTTCGCGGTTTCGAAGTCGTTGAAAATCAATGTGATTTGGCGAAGGTTAGTAGTTTCCTGGTTTCCTATTTAAGGAATCTTCGAGTGAGGCCAGAAATGGGGTTCCTAGTTATTTTATTTTACACTTACAGATGAAATGCTTTAAAGTTTGCCTCGGATTCCTCGTACCTCGTTCAAATGACATTGTTAGTGATGCCTTGCCTGACTACATATGTGTAGGTAAGGCAGTGAACTTTTTTTTGGTAAATGCAGCACTTAATGGAGGAGTTCAGCATTGTGCTCTTTGCACATAATTTGTTATATTCTAAGGGAAGCAGGCATACTTTCTATTCTGTCACTCGTCAGACCGACACCATTCTTTGCAAGTTCATCATCAGCCTCGTTGCCTTCGAAGACCCGGAATCTGGAAACCCTTAGATCAGATTGTTTTATCTTTTGGGAGGATCTATACCGGCATCTCGTATGAATGAAGTCCGTCTTTTCCGTCCTACCTAGTTCGCCCATAAACATGTTTCCCTGAATGTTGATTCCATAATTGCTGCTTTAAAACATATTTTAATCTGCTCAAATATATAGCCCTTTTAAATTATTTCAGAGTTTCGGTTTTATTTCTATGCATATTGGATAAATTCTTATCAACCGACATTCAAACTGCAAGGCTATAAAAACTTTTTTGAAAAAAAGTTAGCTTCCTTTTTTGTTTTAATTTAATTCATTATATATTATATATATTCAATGATAACTTGGGAATATATTGCTTAAAGCTTCAGTATTTTTGACAACACACACATTACACACCCATAAGAAACTTCAAAACAAGAGCAGCATAACTAAAAAGTCACAACAAGAGCAGCAAAATTTTACCTTGAAAACTGCTTGAGTTTATGTAGGTTTACACGTAAATTTGCAAAGCCAAAAGTCCGCTGCGCTGCAAAAGGGAACAGTTGTTCTAGCTTTATATTTTATTTATAGAATGGCCCGTTAGATTTAAGACACAACTGGCTTGCCATACTTTGGATATTTAGAGACAATTTGGTTACTTTTCGCAAATATTTGGCTTTGTTTTATTTTTTATTTCTGGCCTATGGGCGCAACTACTGTGCATTGAGTTGCATCTGCATTTTTTTCATTTCTCTTTGCGCCTTAGCAGTTGTTTGCGCCACGCGATAGCTAAATGCCAAGCTTAATTCCGCGCTGTCCCGATCTGTCACTCCCCCGCTCTCTCGGTGCAGCTGCTCTTGTCTTATCTCTCTCTACGTTAAGGTAAAGCGGTAAGTCCGTATAATCCGCTTTAAAAATTGTTAAAACCTGTAAAAAGGTTATTGTCGGCAATGATCTTGCAATCGGCTGCAGGCTGTGCGACAAAATGGTGCATGCCAAACAATCGGACAAACAGTTGCACTTTAGATACTTTTGCTTTTAAAAAATCATAACTCTTAAACCAGTTGAGATATTTTCATATGAAAGGTAAATTAAGTGCCTTTCATACTGGTCATACTATAAATAAACAAAAAAAAACATTTATTTTAAATTTTTGTTCTTTTTTTATGAAATTTGTTATGTTTTATTCGTAATTGACTAGAAAACAAAATTAGTAGTGCATCATTGAGAAATATTGGTGATTTGTCCAAAAAAATGACGTCAAAGTCGAAAAATGACTAAAAAAGTGAAAACTTCATATTTCCAAGCAAAAATGTTGTATTTCTTATTCGAAACAAACAATTAGCTACTTTTTTCCTGTAAGCTACTCTACAGCGCTATAAAAAACGCCAGGGGTTTTTTAAATTGGTTAAAAACTTTTCGAGTAGGAATTTTTTCAAAGAAAGAAGTACCGAAAAACGGTTTTTTTATAACAATAACATAAGATTTCGATGGTGTTAGAAAAATGTTAAACATGATTTTGTGTTATATTCGACCAGATAAACAATATCTACTAGGTCACTTCAAAAGTTTATAATCACTTCTACACTGTGTCATTTGTAATAAAAAAAGGAAAATAGATTAAAAAAATGATTTTTTTTTTAATTTATTATTTTTTTTTTTAACATTAAATATCCACCATATTAGCATTTTCAGAGAAAACACGAAAATTATGTAACGAAATTGGATAAAAATTAAGAAAACTGCCTCAAAAAACATATAAATTTTCGATTATAAATTCTACTATTTATCACACTATATAGTATGACCACAGGTACTAAAATTACCTTTCATATAAAAAAATAATTATGACTGGTTCAAGAGTTATGAATATTGTAAAGTAAAAGTATCTAAACTGCAACTGTGCGACGTAAGTATAAATATCGGCTTACGTTACAAAAAAAGCTTTCTCTCTTCCAAGTGAACGGACGTTTTGCGCTCTCGTTTTGTGTAATTTTTGGTTAACCCTAGTGGGGGAACCATTAGTCGATTAGACGAACACCGTTTCATGTTTTCGCTGATGTGAAGTTTTTGTTAAGTTTTTATTATTAAAAAAAACATAAATTTAAAAAACTGGTTTTTAATTATACTTTTCAGTAAACTTCAAAACGTATATAACAGTTTATTTCAGAAGAAAAAAGTTGTTGGTGTTAAAGTTATAGAAGTGCAAAGTCTGTGTTCGTCTATCCGACGAAGTTTTACCCACAAGCGCGTGAAAATTAACGATACCCTTCTAGGGTTAAAAACAACCAGTGTTTTATTTAAATTCGATTCGATTTTGCTTATATTAAAGTTCGCATTCACTTCGTGTGCATGCAGCTTTTCTGTTTTGTGTTTTTAATTGTTATTAATTTCTCATTTTAGTTGTGCTGCTAGTATTTGCTTTTGCATTGTTTGCACTCCTCTTTGTGCCGTCTCTGTTTAGCTTGCGCCGTCGCGACAGCTAAACGAAAAGCTTGCTCCCACGCTCACCCGCTCACCCGCTCTCTCTCTCTCCCGTTTTCTCGGTGCAGCTGCACTCTTATATATCCTTACGCAAAGGTACAGTGGTAAGTCCATATCATGTGTGCTATTGTCTGCTTCGTTAAAACCTGTAAAAAGGTTATTACCTCTGCTGATCTTGCAATCGGCTGCTGGCTGTGCGACAACATTATGCATTCAAAGTGCTTTGGTGTTGGGGCTCGGACGGTAAACGATGTAAGAAGAAACATCGGTTGCGGTACTGTTGTGAGGCCTGTCGGGATGTTGAAAGGGAGATGATGTCTTTTATGCGGCAAACCAAAAACGGTTTTAAAGACGTATTATTGAGTTTTCGTAAAACTCAAGATATGTTCTACGCGCTGGATACTCAATTTAATAGCCTAAAGCTATTAAACGAGTCTCCTAGGCGCAAAAAATCCGCTACTGGTCTGCAGCATATAGGCGGATCCCAACCTCCAGCGGTCGACACTCAACAGCAGCCTCCAGCGACACAGCTTTCTACCTCAGAACCGATTCCAAGAGTTTTGAGATCGAATAGCAAAAAAGATTCGGCTTTCGAATGTGCCACTGGAGGGATTTCCGTTTTATCCCCTGGGGGGTCTCAAATATTGACATCGAAAGATGTAATTGCCTTTATCCAAGGCAAATCTGGAGCCGAAATTAACAAAATAAACCTGGACAAATTTGAATTTTCTTATGCTAGGGACATTTCGTCTTTCAAAATAGATGTCCCAAACGAACTCTTTGACACAATATTTTCGACCAAATTCTGGCCTGAATACGTTGCCGTCAAAGAGTTCGAAGCTAATAAAAAGAAACGGCAGCCTGTAGGAATAAGTCTTCCCAGGCCCGACCAGACCACTGCGCCCTCTACGTCTTCCGCTCAAACAAAACTAAAAAATCCCCTTTTTATTTCCTATCAGAATGCAAGAGGTTTACGTAGTAAGCTTCCCAAATTGTATTCTGATAGTCTCTCGTTTGTGTCCCCGGAAGTTTTTCCAGCTGTGTTCACGATATATAGGCTGGATCGGCCAATCAGACGTGGAGGTGGTGTCCTCATAGGGGTTGACTCCACTCTCGCGTCTGAATTAATAACTTTCGAAGAGTGCAACGATGTTGAATTCCTTTGCGGGAAGCTATCAGTCAATGGTACCCCTATTTTTATTTCTTGTTCCTACATTCCTCCTATGTCGGAACTTCCTATTTATAGGAACCATCTTTCCGCAATTCAGATGGTTTCCAATCGACTTTCGGATAGGGACCATTAAGTAGTTCTTGGTGATTTTAATATCCCAGGGGCTATTTGGTCATCAACCAATTCCTCCAATACACTTTTTACCACCACACAGCATGGTTTTATTTTTGGCTTGCTCGACATTTCGCTGTCTCAAGTCAATCGTGTACAAAATTCCCTAGAGCTCTTGCTTGATCTCTGTTTCGTCTCAGATCCGGCAAGAGTTAGTTTAGCCAGGGCGGCGCCGCTGACGCTACCCGAAGATCCCTATCATCCTACTTTCGATGTGACTATCGACATTGGCACTGAGTTACAGAATATTTCTGATCGTCCAGCCAAAAAAGTCCTCTGCTTTCGCAAGACGGACTTCGAACGGCTGAATAACTTCATATCTGATTTTAATTGGTCCGATCCATACACGTGCACTGATATGGCTGAAGCCGGGGATATTTTTTACAATGCCATGAATTCATTTTTTCCTGAATGTGTTCCGTTATACTATCCGTCAACCCCGAATAAGCCTCCTGGTTTACTAAAGAGTTGAGTCGACTTAAAAAATAAAAAATCTAATCTGTATTATAAATATAAACGTAACGGTTCTTAATCTGTCCTTTCCTCTTATTTATCTGTTCGGTCGAGATTTACCGTGCTGAACGCTGAAAATTATTTGACTCGTTGTAAGGCCCAGTTCTCTGAGGACCCAAAAAAGTTTTATAATTTTGTTAACGCCAAACGTAAGCCAATTACTCATCCTTCCTCGCTTTCCTTTGGAAATACTACCGGAAAAAATTATCAGGCAATTGCCGATCTGTTTGCACAGTTCTTTCAAACCACTTACTCGAATTCCACCGACTCAAATCGGGATTATTCTTACATCATGCCCAAGCAAACTTAATTTTCTGTCCCAATTTAAACGAAAGCTCTATCCTTTCAGATCTTCACCGTGCAAAGCCCGTTTATTCGCCGGGTCCCGACGGAGTACCTGGCTGTGTGCTTAGGTATTGTGCCGACGCCCTGTGCAATCCCCTTCTAAAATTGTTTACCTTGTCCTTAGAGACCTCCCACTTTACCCTTGTTTGGAAGGAATAATTTGTTATTCCTCTCCACAAAAAAGGTAGCAAATTGGATGCTAACAACTAGAGAGGAATCTCTAAGTTGTCGGCCATCCAAAAACTTTTCGAAAAAATCATTACTCCTCACTGGCAGCACCTGTGTAGATCAATTATTTCTCCATGCCAACACGGATTCATAAAGCGAAGATCAACGACTACTAATCTATTGGAGCTCACTGCCTTCATAATAAGGGGCTTCAATAAAAACCTTCAGACAGACGTAATCTATACTGATTTCAGTAAAGCATTCGACTCTGTCAACCATTCTCTCCTTGTTCGGAAACTTGACCTAATGGGATTTCCGGTTGATCTTCTTATTTTGATCTCAAGTTATCTGAATGGCAGGACGCAAAGGGTCCTATTTAAAAACACCTTATCTGGTTGCTCTCAGGGTTACTTCTGGCGTCCCGCAAGGAAACCATTTGGGTCCCCTGCTGTTTACATTATTTATTAACGATCTGCCCAAAGACTAACTCCAGAGTACTTATGTATGCGGACGACGTCAAACTTTGCGTGCAATGCACGGATGCCTTATGCCAGTCTGATTTACAAACAGAACTTAATAATTTTCAAACATTGTGCAGAGCAAACCTATTAAACTTAAACGGCTCACAATGCAAGTTTATGACATTCTCTCGGTTCGCTCCCAAGCTTGCAACTTACACGTTGAACTGCTGCTCTTTGGAAAGAATTGCTTTAGTTGATGATTTGGGTGTCCGTCTGGATCCTAAACTTAATTTTATTGATCATATTTCATGCATGGTGCATAGAGCCAGAATTGTGCTTGGATTTATTAAGTACGTTTTTAAGTAGGATTTTGTATTTTTTGTTTATTACTTCCAGCTCCACCAAATAAGCCGCATCAGAAAAGGTATGTTTTTTTGCATTCAATATGCCAGGATTTCCCTAAATGGAAATTATTATTTTCTTTTGGGTTGTCTTGAATATTTTCAAGAGGTCAGTTATTCACATTTTTCAACGTCTTTTAAATGAAGTGGGTTTAATGGCAAGGACACCGGCAAAAATGACACTCCTAAACAAAAAAAATAAAGGAAAATCGGTTAAACTGACCTTAAGACTTCAGTGATTCCGAATGGTCACGAGTGCTATTTTCGGATGACCCGATGGCTCCTGCTAGGTGCGCAATAAACGCCGTCGAACGATATTCGGTAAATTGCTGTCTGAATACCGTTAAGCATTCACCTTACATTATGATATAGAGATGCATAACCAAATATAAAAGTGAATTAATTTTAATGATTTAGGGTATGGTATAATCGGAAAAATATAAGGATACATTTTTAAGTGGAGTTGTGCCTAGCATTCAGTAAATAAGTGAGAAAAGAAAAACCTCTTTTTTTGCCCTTGCAGGGTATTATAATTTTAGTCAGAACTTTGCAACGCAGTGAAGGAGACATTTCCGACCCTATAAAGTATATATATTCTTGACCAGCATCAACAGCCGAGTCGATCTAGCCATGTCCGTCTGTCCGTCTGTCCGTCTGTCCGTCCGTCCTTCCGTTTTCACGCAAACTAGTCCCTCAGTTTTGAATCTATCTGAATGAAACTTTGCAGAAAGTCTTATATATCCTCTCACTACTATATAAGTCGTAACCGGCCGGATCGGACGACTATATCATATAGCTGCCATAGGAACGATCGGTAAATTTTAATAAAAAAAATAATAACTTAGCCAATTTTTAACTAACAATTTTATTTGCATAAAATTTGAGATATGGACATTTTGTATTATTTTAGAATTTCGCTTTTAATTTTTTCAAAATCGGACGACTATATCATATAGCTGCCAAAGGACCAACCGGAAAATTTTAAGAAAAATAATCTAATTAAGACTTTTGTTTTTCTAATATATCATAAATTTGAGACATGGCCATTTTGTATTATTCCAGAATTTCGGTTTTAATTTTATCAAAATCGGACCACTATATCATATAGCTGCCATAGGAATACCGATATCTATTTGGCATTGTTGCATTGTTGCAATTTTAAAAGAAGAATTGGCCATTAGGTCCCTAATTTAATTTTTGACAAAAAAATTAGTATTAATTTGACACAAAATACATTTATTAGATTACTGCGTGCCAGGCAAACTTTGTCTCGCCCCTAATTTTTGTTTTATACAGTTATGATAATAATATGCAGATAATTCAATTTTCTATGCAATTTTTTTGATTCAATTTTCAATTCAATAAGGCATGGAGAGCTGTGAACTATGAGGAAATATAAAATAAAAAAACACAAACAAACAATATTAATTCCTCAATGCTATAGCGTGAACAATCTTATTTGTTATCCCATCTATAGCTAACACTAACTAACTACAAATTTTGAATATATCAAAATACATTTTTTTTTACAATTTTAATTGCATTTATTTGCACTTTTTAACTTAATGCCAACATTTTAACTTATATTAAGTATTCCATCGACAATATCTAGGAGTTCTTTCTAGAATGTTTTTGCGGATCAATTTTTAAGCATTTGAACGCGCATCTTTACTTTCAGTTGTACTTTTTCAACATTACGGCACAATGGTGATGATTTTAAGCAAGCGTTGATCTTATCAGCCAGTGTTGAACTTAAAATTACAGGAAAAGTTTGCCTGAAATCCCCTGAAGGATTTCTTTCAAAGTCCTGTTCAATTCTTCAAGCGAATGTTTGTGTGCCATAGTACATTCATCCCAGATAATAATCTAACACTGTTTTAGCGCGGTGGCCATTGACGAATGTTTTTTTATGTTGCACACTGCATCAGGGTTATTTTCAATATTCAGTAGCAACTTAAATACTGAATGAGCTGTGCTGCCTCCATCCAATAAAGTTGCCGCTATGCCCTACTATGCAACGGCTAATGCGATGCCATTATGTGACAACCTGTCCTCGCTTGACAAAAAATCTTAAGATTTTGTTTCCGTCAAAGGGCGCGTAAGTATTTGTTACGTAGAGACTAACACCTTTGCTTGCAAAAATATGAATATTTTGAGATGCCATATCATATATATCAAGTAAAAAACAAAAAATTTAGGGGCGGACTACCACTATTCCGTAGGGGTGCGAAAAATAGATTCTCAGACCTACTGAATACATAAAATTTCATGAGAATCGGTCTAGCCGTTTTGGAGGAGTATGATGTCTGACACGACGACACATAATTTTATATATATAGAGAATATAGAAAACAAGAAAGGAAGCTAATTTCGGCAGGCCGAAGTTTAAATACCTTTGCAGTAAGTAGAAGAAGAAAAATGTTATAACCTTTTCGCTCTGGCAGGTCAGTACCCACAATCGTTGCTAGAAAAAAATGTTGCCAGCGAGGAATGTTGCTAGCGAAAAATGTTGCAAGCAACAAAGCCAAACAGATATATAAATATATCTATGGCAGCTATTTGATATAGTAGTCTGATTTTGATAAAATAACAAGAAAGATAGCGGCATGCCGAAGTTTAAATACCCTTGCAGTAATTAGAAGAAGAAGAAGAAAAATGTTCTGACTGTTTCGCTTTCTCAGGTACTGTCATAAAATAAATGTTGCCAGTGCAGAATGTTGCTGGCGAAAAATGTTGCAAGCCAGATATATAGGTATATAATCCTATGGCAGCTATATGATATAGTGGTCCGATTTTGATGAAATTAAAACCGAAATTCTGGAATAATACAAAATGGCCATGTCTTAAATTTTATGAAAATATGTGGAAAATTGGCTTAGTTCGATTTTTTTCTCAAAAATTTCCGATCGGTCCAATGCAGGTATATGATATAGTTGTCCGATTTGTATAAAATTAAAACCGAAATTCTAAAATATTACCAAATGGTCAGATCTAAAATTTTATGCAAATATCTTAAAAATTGGCTAAGTTATAATTTTTTTCATGAAAATTTACCGATCGTTCCTATGGCAGCTATATGATATAGGTTCCGACTTATATAGTAGTGAGAGCGTTTTGAAGACTATGTGCAAAGTTTCATTCAGATAGCTTCAAAAGGGACTAGTTTGCGTAGAAACGGACGGACAGACGGATAGACGGACAGACGGACAGACGGACAGACGGACATGGCTAGATCGACTCGGCTGTTGATGCTGGTCAAGAATATATATACTTTATAGGGTCGGAAATGTCTCCTTTACTGCGTTGCAAACTTCTGACTAAAATTATAATACCCTGCAAGGGTATAAAAACCGAAATTCTAGAATAAGACAGAATAGCCATGTCTCAATTTTTATGAAAATATGTAGAAAATTGGCTTCATTAGATATTTTTCCTCAAAATGTTCAGATCAGTTTTGAAGCTATTTGAATGAAACTTTGCAGATAGTCAGAAGACTATATATTTTCACTACTATATAAGTCGGAACCGGCCAGATCGGACGATTATATCATATAGCCGTCATAGAAACAATCGGTACATTTTAATGAAATAAATAATAAATTAGCCAATTTTTAAGATATTTGCATAAATTTTTAGATCTGACCATTTGGTACTATTTTAGAATTTCGATTTTAATTTTATCAAAATTGGACAACTATATCATATAGCTGCCATAGGACCGATCGAAAAATTTTGAGAAGAAATCTAACTCAGCCAATTTTCCAAATATTTTCATAAAATTTGAGACATGACATTGGGAATAATACATTCCAGAATTTCGGTTTTAATTTGATCAAAATCGGACCACTATATCATATAGCTTCCATAGGAATATATATATCTGGTTGGCTTTGTTACTTGGAACATTTTTAGCCAGCAACATTCTGCACTGGCAACATTTATTTTATGACAGTACCTGAGAAAGGTAAAAAGTCAGAACATTTTTTTTTCTTCTTCTAATTACTGCAAGGGTATTTAAACTTCGGTATGCCGAAGTTAGCTTCCTTTCTTGTTTTCCTGTAAGCTACTCCGCAAAGCTATAAATAGCGCCAAGAGTTTTGCAAATTGGTCAAAAACTTTTCGAGTAGGAATTTTTCAAAAGCGATAAAGTACCGAAAAATGGATTTTTAACAATACCTTAAGATTTTGAGGGTGTTATAATTATTTCAAACGTAGATAGCCTTCCTAAACTAAAAACGTTAATACTAACCCACTTAGTACGCATGCAAGCAAACAATCTGGCAGCACGCCAGTAGTTACTTCGTCGAATTCCTTTTCTATATTTTCATCTATCGCGCCTACTAACACCTAACACGAACAAGCACGTGCTTGGTGTCATACGGGCCACTTGAGTGTACTGATCGTAGTGCATCAACGTCCAAGTAAAAAAAAAAAGTCCGGCTATAGCATTGCTTGTGGGAATCCAGGGTTCCTGGACCTTAAAAATGAGACAATTAGCGATTTTGCATCTATGGGGGTTCAACTGGCTTAGGGCACCGTCCTCTTCCCACATTTATTCCTCCAGCGTCTTCCTGGGCGGCGTCTATAATGGTATCCAAACCAAGGTACTTCTTCACCTTGTCTGCCTCCAGGGTGTGCCCGTCCTAGTTTCCGGATTCCTCCTTTTAAGCACAGGTATACACAACCCAGTAGGACAAATCTAGTCGAACGGTGGTGGCCTTATTTATGATTCATATTTTAGCAAAGCTGTAAGCGAGAGATTCAGGTATCGATTGCGACTTCGTTCAAGATAGAATTCTGTGCTTTTAATTGGCCGCAGATTTTTCAAATTCATCTCATCAGCTGTATCGATAGCTGTAAGAATGGCATCCTTTTTTTTACAAAACGATTGGTCATTTCAATTAAAACTATATCGATCGTTTCGTAGAATTTTACGAACGAACACCTCTTCATCACAGAGTACAATAAGAAACTGAGGAAAATTATTCACATTTAGGGGGGAAAAAAAAATTTGATACACATTAGTCGATCATTTTCTTTATCAGTGATTAAATTGTATCGATAAACGGATTGGGATTTATTGAATCAAAGATAGATTCAGATTCAAGTTCAAGAAAGTGGATGAAATAAATAAAATACAAAGTATATTATTCTGGTGTTGTCCAAAAAGTGCGTAAAGACGCTTACCAATCTATTAACCAAATAAAATATATTAATAACTAGTGTTATGAGCAAGCTAAGTGCTTATTTAATTTAAATTAATAAGTGGCACGCGTAATAAGCTCGAAAAATGAGCAGCGAAAAAAAGAATGAGAGTAGAATAAAGCTTAAAGCTTGCTTCGAGTTGGACGTGTTTTTTAGTTCTCACAGTAAAATCTATCCTACTTAGCCCAAATTTTTGGCAAGTGGTCAGTGATTCTGTGTTCTTTACCATTCAAAACAACTGGTACACTTTAAACAAAGACAGTGACTTTATTTACGTAAAACTAAGTCGGTTTTACATTTTTATCAGATCGCTTTGCCTTTCTGTTTCTAGCGTCTTGCGCTTACCACTTATCGCTGCATTGCTTTGGTGTTTGTTGTTGGTGCAAGTGTCCTACTTTCGCTGATTTTAATCAGAAAAAATGAGCGCAGATCATCAAAACCTTTTATTCTTGCGCTTTTCGGTCTTACGTTTTATGGGTCTCTTCGACGGAAAATTTGTTCAATTTTTTTTTATCGATTGACGCCGCTGTGTAAATTATTTTCAATATAATGGCTACCTGCTGTGTTAATCCGTGTTCGAGCGGCGGAGCAATCACTGCGCGGCAGGCCACTGTCTATTTTGCGACAATATCGCTCACCCTGCTTGCGCCGATGTTGGACAAGTTGGCCCGCGTATTGCTGATCGCATACGGAATAATTCCGGATTGGACTGGACGTGCCCGAGTTGCCTACATATTAAATCGGATATGAGGCTTTTATAAGGCAAATTCACCTCGAGTTTCTGTCCTTGGCCGCCGTCAGGGATTTGTTAAGCAGCTTCCAGAAGGCGAAACGCCACTTTAAATCGCTTAAGCTGCTAAGTGACTTAGCAAATATAATAGTTTCTTACTTGTTCCAGACCCTGCGAGCCCTCTTATGCAATTTAGTCCCCGTACCAAGCCCGCTGCCGTTGTCTGCGCCTCGATGCCCACCCTGGGGTACCTCCGGGTACTTCAGCGCCGCCTGAAGTTGCCCAACGGAAACCGACGCCCTTAGTTGACGTTGCTCCAAAAAAGCTTATCTTCGTTTCCCGCCTTAATCCAGGGGCCTCTAAAATCGATGTAAGGAGCCATTTAAGCAACAAGTTGAATGTTTCACCAGATTTACTGTCTCAAAATTTTGTTTTAAACAAAGACGTTATTTTAAAATTGGACTTTCTGGTGTACTATTTCCTAGGGTTCCTGATGCTTCCGTATGGCCTGAGCATGCAATCGTTCACGAATTCGTTAATAAGAGTGTACATCGGGCTCGCGCGCCTTTCCTTTAATGCCAATGTTATTGCCTTTACTAACACGTGGCTCAACTCCTTTGTCTCTGATAGCGAATTATTTGCAGGCAACTACGTCGTTTATAGATGTGATCGACTAATGCGTACCGGCGGCGGTGTTCTTATCGCAGTTAATAATATTTACACAGGTTTGTGCACTGCGACCACTTGGGTCTATTGTGCCCTCTTCCTAGTATCTGAGCTATAGCTCCTCTAGCAGTCCGATCTTTCGCAAGAATGCGATGATGTCGCCTGGTCGAAGAGCCCTCATTTCCTGTGTGTTGAGAGTACGGTTCTCGGAGTGGGCCAACCTCAACCGACTGATAGCTGGGCACTCCTCAAGCAGGTGTTCCGGAGTCTCGCCTTCTTCCAGACAAAGTCTGCAAAGACTGTCCTCCCCTATATTTAGATTATGTAGATGCTTGCGTAATCCGCAGTGCCCGGTCAGGAAACCCGTGACTATTTGAAGAGATCCTTTGCTCAACTCGAAATAATCTTTGGTCCTCTTGCTGTTGTAGCTTCCTAGCAGACGTTTACTCTGCCTTGCCCTGGGCCAAGTCCGCAGAAGGGCTCTGGACCATAGAAAGGCGTACTCGCCCCCATTCTAGCCATGATGTCGGCCACTTCATTACCGAGGATCCCCGCATGCCCTGGTTCCTATACATTGCCTTACTAGCCTGGAGACAATCCTATGTGCACTGAGTGCTCTGATTGCTGCCTGACTATCCGAGAAAATGGCTATGTCTATGTCCGATTGTAGCACCGCTCAATGTTAAACGAGGCACATCTCTCAATCGCGTGTACTTCCGCTTGAAAGATACTGGCGAATTTCCCTAGAAGTTCATGATGTTTGAGTCGAGGCCCGCAGGTCCCCGCACCCGCACCATCCTCTGTAAGTGAGCCGTCAGTGTACCATCTAATAGCATGTAGTTTTACATCGTAGGTGGTAGACATGTTGGTCCACTCCGACTTGTTGCTAAGTTACGGTCTGAAGTGTTTCTCAAAACTGAACTTGGCCAACTGAGCATCCTGCGGATATTCCAGTAACAGGTCAGTTGCAGTCGCAGCCGAGTCAGCTGGTCTTGCCCCTGTTATCCTCATGGTAGATCTGTGAGCACTGTGCTTGATATACAAGTGCAGTGGTGGAAGTCCGAGCAGCACGTCCAGAGCTGTGGATGGGCAAGTGCGCATAGCGCCCGAGATGCACGTGCAGGCAAGTCTCTGGAGTTTGCCCAGTTGCCTTCTGGTGACACCAAGGTCAGCGCGATTCGCCCAAACCGCAGCTCCGTAGCTTCATATGGGCCTCACCATAGCAGTGTATATCCACAGTAGGATTTTTGGGGACACTCGCCAGTTTTTCCCTGCAAGAGATCTACAGCTCATTAGGGCCATGGTGGCCTTGCGAAGAGCATGTTCCACATGCTGCCTCCACAGTAATCGCTTATCTAGTATGACTCCCAGATATTTGACTTCAGTGGAGATCGGTATTTCTTCGCCCCCAATGACTATGGGCCGAATGGATTTCAGCGATTGGTGAAGGCGACAACAGTGGTTTTTGCTGGGTTGATGTTCAGCCCCACATCTCTGCACCAGTCTAAGCTCAGACTTAGGCCCAGTGTGATTCTATCGCACAATGTGCTCTCAAACTTACCTTTACAGGTCAGAGTTATGTCATCGGCATAGCCTTGACACTCGATCCCATTTAGCTGTAACTTTATCCAACAGCTCATCCACCACTAGGCTCCAGAGTAATGGTGATAGGACACCACCCTGCGGACAGCCTCTGCTGGTTTGAGCTCTAAATGTCACTTTGTTGACCGATTCCGCGTCTTCGCACGCGATCACCTTCACTCCTCCTCTATGCCAGCCGGCATCCTCGCAACGAGGCACCGCGCCACCCGACACCAAAAGGTCCTCCACGAACCAGTTGTGCAGCTCGCCAACGATCCAGCGCCACTGGTCCGTCATTGGAGCCTTTGTTCACCACTCCAATCAGGATCTTACCTTTGGTCACCTCGGCGAAGGATCGCTGGGGCTACACCCTGGAACGCTTCGGCTGCGGTGGTTGCACTTTGGAAGAGCGCTGACGCTTGGCAGCACTTTTGCCCGCGTTAGCGCTGGCTGATTGGGCCTTGGGAGCTATTGCCCTTTCCGCCTTCCCAGGCTTGAAGTCCGGCAGGACAACTCTTGCCCACTTTATGAGACCCGCTTGCTCCGGGTCCGCCTCTATGGCTGGGTTGGCTCTTGCGAGGATGAAAGCCGCTCTTCTCCGCTCATGGTAGAGCGTCTGTTTCCTCTGCTGCTGCTGGGCCTGGCTTCCTGGATTGGGGTTGCCTTTGGAGCAACCTGCAGTCACGTCGAGGGACATGCCCCCGATTACGTCGCTCGATGAATCCGTCGGTTCGCCCTTTCCGTTAGCTCCGGCTACCGGATGAAGGCGCTCTGTTGAGCTCTCCTCCACCTTGTTTTGCGCTCGACCGCTAGGCGTCTTCGAGCTCGAATTTGAGAGGGGGACGTCCCCAGCCGCCCTTAGGTTTTGGCGGCCACCTATGTTTTTGTTATTATTTGTAGAATTGCTCCTTTTTGTTCTCACGAGTATGCTGGGATAGGGATGGTCCGCCACGGCAGAGCCCGCCTACCATGGTAAGCCTAGTTTAAACTGATGGGTCGGCCGGTCCACCAGAGTTCGCATACTAGAGTCCAAGCACACGGCATATGCTGTTCCACCTTGGATTGGGGTAATTTTTTGGGCAGGAGTATTCTTCTCCCCTCCCGACTACCAATTGTCAGCATCCTCAGCAGAGACATGACCTACTGGGACCTGTTTCCAGCCGCCCTCACAGGGAGAGTATTGTCGCACTTCCAGCGGTGCGGACAGTTACGGCAGGTGATTTCTCACCCGTTGTTCCCCCTGTACGCCCGCTGGCTGACGGCCTTCCCTGGTATTTGCTATTAGTATAATTTTCCTACCCGTGCCAACTACAATACATCGATACGAATATCGATCAAGAGAAAAATCCCGGTAGATCGATGACGCGAGGATCGCGGGAGTGCGATCTCTCTTGTCAAGATCGTGGCTTTTCGTTTCCTGTCGTCGCGAAGTACAGACGCGGGCCGATATTTTTGCGTGAGCTACCAGCAGCCAAGAGTGAAACACGTGTCCAGCGCGTGATCGCGATTGCGCGAAAAGGACGCCACATCCCCAGCGCTAGAGGAATAACAGTACGTCTGCCAGTCACCCCCTTCCCCTCCGGCAGCAGCCAGGGGAGTCCAATTAGACCGAAATAAAGCATAAAACCACGATTTCTACCTGTTATTTCTTTCACCCCGGCTGCCTCCGCTTCCCCGCTCCTCTCCGCCGCATGCAAATCCCGCGTAGCTCGCCAGAACTTGTGCATTTGGTTTTCTCATCCGCATAAGAACTCTTGCGCACACGCCACTGCTTCCCCGCCTCCCTCCTCTACCCGCATGGGCAGCGCAGCTCACTAGAACTTGTGCGCTTCGTTTTCTTATCCGCACAAGAGCTCCTGAGCCCGCGTCCTTTCTGCCCCCTCCCTTTGCGGACCCCGTAGGCTCGCGCGCCTAAACCGGAGCAGTAGAACCCTGTAGCCTTCGAGACCAGCCGGAGTGGTTAAGAGCCCTGTTCATGACCAGCCGAAGGAGTAGTCTTGGGAAGCGCTGCGAGCGCCCCGAGGATTCCCTAACACTCCCCGTCCCCCCTGTACCTACGAGTTCTGCTTTTAGCCAGGGCACGCACCCGGTCAAGCAGTGCGATCGGTGCAGCCAGAGGGTGTTTTAGTCGAGGCACACTGTTACCGATCGTCAAGCAGTACGATCGGTCACCGCAAGGGGTGCATTTGTTCCTAGTTACCGACCACCAGCCGCCAAGCAGTGCGGTCGTCAGATATCGCCGCCAGGGACACAATTATTACCGACTGTCGCCCGGCAAGCAGTGCGGCTGCCAGATATCGGAGTTAAGGATTCTTTAAGAATAACTAGCAGCGATCAGGGGTATAGGATTATTCGCTCGTAACGCTGTCGGCCCTCCACTCCTGTATACAAATTCCTAAATACAGGTTCCACCCTTCTATACAAAGGTTCCCTGGCCCCGACCGAGAACACACCCCGGCCAGAGAACTACGTCACACATAATTTTTTTTAATCCTGCCTACTATTATATATATTAATACATATATTAATTTTAAAAGGTATATTTAATTAATAATTAATGTTATTAATTAATTTCGAAGTAAATGCTAGTGGTGGAACCTTTAGTCGTAGACGAGCACCGTTTTTTGATTTCGGTCTCCTCTTTTTTTTGTTAAGTTTTATTATAAAAAAAAACTTATTAATTTAAAACCAAACGGTTGTTGTTTTTGTTTTAGAAAACCTCAAAATTTATACAACAGTTTATTTCAGAAAAAAAAAAAAAAGGTGAAAATGAACTATATCCTTCAATATATCAATATATCAATCCTTCCATACTTCTCATCGGGCAGGAAAAGTTCCGCTCAATGTTACAATGTTTTGTTTACAACACGCAGTGCATCGATTTTGGGTTGGCCACGCAGGGCAACAACAAAAATTTTATATTGCTGTGCGCTCTTGGAAGCGCTGTCGGATCACTCTCCTTGGCCCAGCTTGACGCGCCGGGCGGTGCCGGTGCTGGCTGCACAGACTGTTGTCCCTGTTGATTCTCCCTCGCAGGTGGCGGCTTGCCTCCCGCACTCAATATATGCTGCTGCACATGGATGTTGTTAATGTTGCTGCAAATTAATTTTTCGTTGTTTGCAAATTTTCAAACGTTAAACACTGTTTGTTTCAAACGTTAAACACAATCTTTGTTAACGTGTTCGTCTACGTGATAAAATTTTCGCCTTCCTCCTTCGATGAATTTGTATTTTGGGCGATGGTCCTAGTTGTAGTGTCCTAGTTCCGCCATTCTCGTCGCACTCGTGCCTAAAGTGTCCGCTAGTGCCGCACCCGTAGGAAGTCGCTGTCTCCAGATAGTCCTTAGTGTCCGTGCAGTCCTTGCATATGTCACGGTCGCCATGTCAATACGTAACGCCAGTACTTATGTATCTATATATGCATATAAGTAAGCGACGGCAGAGTCGCTGAGGTAGGGAGGAGGTATCATGTTAACGTAGTGACAGTGTCGTCGCATGTAAGATGTGCAGACCTAGCATTTAGCAGGACCATTCCTAGGGTCTTTAACTTATTGAATAAGTGCATTAATATATTTGTATTTATGCATAATATTAAGTATAGTGTGCATTCGCTATGTGAACATACTACACGGCTGCGCCTTTCTTGGAAAGTTCCCAGTACATGTCCAAGCAATTCGGATAACTGTATATGGGCTCTATTAGGCAAAAGTGGGATCGGTGTCCAGTTCATGGAGGAACAAGATGGCATCAGTTGCCATACCATGAAGGAGAAGAATCTCCCTTGACGGGATGCAAAGGTGGCCCATTTCCCCTTCGATGGCCCACTGCATTCTTATTTGTAGTTTTACTTTTACGTCCCAGGTTTCTTAATGCAAACTATTGTAATTGCCAAATTCCCAAAATATTGTATTTGCCTTTATCAAATCAATTAAGACTGTATTTGCTGGACTGGATTCAACTTTTTTACGCATAATTGTTCGTGGCGGGATCCATACTTTGAAATATGTTAAGATAAGAGCGAGATAACTTTCGGCGACTTATCGATATCTGGCCAAATCGAAAATTCTTTTTGCCGACGGCAAAATTTGGTTTGTCAAATTTGAGGTGGGGTCAGAAATAAATCTATATATATAAAAATTGAGAACAAGTTTCATAACTGATTATAACTCTAGAACGCATGAACCGATTTCTGGGTATTACTGACAACGACAAGTGCCGGAAGTGTGATGAATCTAAGGCAACAGAAACCTTGGAGCATCTCATTTGCAAATGCCTGGCCATAACAAGGGCAAGAATGAAGTACCTGGCCGCTCCGGTGCTGGCATCGTTGGAAGATGCCTCCAAGAGGAAGCCAGGCGAATTACTCGCCTTCGCGAAAAATACGTCAATCCTTAAGGATTTTGAAAACCCCGCGAACATTCTCTAGGTCCATAAAGAAACTTTCGGATAGCTAAGAGCCATACTGGCCTAAGCGCGGCCCCGTGAGGGCCTTTTGACTAAACCTAACCTAACTATATATTATAGCATATTGTTACCATAATCGTTTAATTAATTTAGAGCTTATCTAGGTTGTTTGCATGGCTTAAGTCCCTTTTTGTGATGCATTTATTATGCTTTACATAAGCTTCATAATTAATATATGCACATATAATTGCAACGATTATCGATAACAATATGTTTGTAGGATTCGAATCCATATTTTTTAATTTGATCTTATTTTCGTTATTTGCAGTGGGAGTCCACTGCCTTAACGTCTAAAACTATATTTTTTCTAAGTTTTTCTTTTTATTAATTATTAATGTGATATTTATGAAGGGCTTTTCAAAATTCGTTTTACCTTTTGAGGGGGCTTAAGTAAGAGTCCGTTGGTTTTAGACCAGTTATCTATCTTAAGTAGCTCGTAATCGTACTAAGTGGGCTAGTATTGACGTTTTTAGTTTAGGAAGGCTATCTACGTTTGAAATTATTATGTACAAATCGTTATAATTTGCACATAAGACTCTAAAGGGTTCATGCAGTTGAAAGGACGTTCTACAATGGCGCAGCACTAAGGGAATATAGGAACTAGTGCTTCTACTCGGTACGTGAAAGTTAAGCTGACCCAACAAATCAGCACTTTCCACATCACCGTGGATAAGGTTATAAATAAAGATAAAGCCAAGCATGGTTCTACGGTTGGATAAGGATGGTAAGTTAATAAGGAGAAGTCTACTAGAATAGGAGGGTAACCTCTGGTTTGCATCCCAGTTTAAGCCGCGTAAAGCGAAAAGTAAAAGTTCTTTTGAACCGACTCGATGCGTTTACTGTGGACCCCATACTGAGGGCTCCAAACACAAGATCCATATTCTAAGATAGAACGAAGAAAAGAAATATATACAGATTTTGTAACGTACGGGTCATTGAATTATTTCGACCAACGTTTAATAAATCCAAGCACACCTCTGGCTTTATTCACCATGCATAAAATATGATCAATAAAGATAAGTTTAGGATACAGACCGACACCCAAATCATAAGATAAACCGATTCTTTCCAAAGAGCAGCAATTCAGCGTGTAAGTTGCAAGCTTGGGAGCGACACGAGAGAATGTCATAAGCCTGCATTCAGAGCCGTTTAAGTTTAATAGGTTTGAACTGCACCATGTTTGAAAATGATTAAGATCGGTCCGTAAATCAGACTGGCAAGACGCTTCCATATATTGCACACAAAGTTTGACGGCGTCCGCATACATAAGTACTCTGGAGTTAGTCAGAACTTTGGGCAGATCTTTAATAAATAATGTAAACAGCAGGGGACCCAAATGGTTTCCTTGCGGGACGCCAGAAGTAACCCTGAGAGCATTAGATAAGGTGTTTTTAAATAGGAGCCTTTGCGTCCTGCCATTCAGATAACTTGAGATCCAACTAAGAAGATCAACCGGAAATCCCATTAGGTCAAGTTTCCGAACAAGGAGAGAATGGTTGACAGAGTCGAATGCTTTACTGAAATAAGTATAGATTACGTCTGTCTGAAGGTTTTTATTGAGGCCCCTTATTATGAAGGAAGTGAGCTCCAGAAGATTAGTAGTCGTTGATCTTCGCTTTATAAATCCGTGTTGGCATGGAGAAATAATTGATCTACACAGGTGCTGCAAGTGAGGAGTAACGATTTTTTGGAAGGGGTTTGCACAGGGCGTCGGCCTGGTCCGTCGGGACCAGGCGAATAAACGGGCTTTACACGGTGAAGATCTGAAAGGAAAGAGCTTTCGTTCAAATTAGGACTGAAAATAAGGTTTGACTTGGGCATGATGTAAGAATAAGTCCGATTTGCGTCGGTGGAATTAGAGTAAGTGGTTTGAAAAAACTGCGCAAATAGATCGGCAATTGCCTGATCATTTTTTACGGTAGTATTTTCAAAGGAAAGCAAGGAAGGATGAGTAATTGGCTTACGTTTGGTGTTAACAAAATTATAAAACTCTTTGAGTCCTTAGAGAACTGGGCCTTACAACGAATCAAATAATTTTTGTAACACTGCGCCGTCTTACGAAAGCAGAGGACTTTTTGGCTGGACGATCAGAAATATTCTTTAACTCAGTCCCAAAGTCGATAGTCACATCGAAAGTGATAGGGATCTTCGGGTAGCGTCAGCGGCGCCGCCCTGGCTAAACTAACTCTTGCCGGGTCTGAGATGAAACAGAGATCAAGCAAGCGCTCTAGGGAATTTCGTACATGATTGACTTGAGACAGCGAAATGTCGAACAAGCCAGAAATAAAATCATGCTGTTTGGTGGTAAAAAGTGTATTGGAGGAATTGGTTGAGGACCAAGTAGCCCCTGGGATATTAAAATCACCAAGAACTACTAAATGGTCCCTATCCGAAAGTCGATTGGAAACCATCTGAATTGCGGAAAGATGGTTCCAATAAATAGGAAGTTCCGACATAGGAGGAATGTAGGAACAAGTAATAAAAATAGAGCTACCATTGACTGATAGCTTCACGCAAAGGAATTCAACATCATTGCACTCCTCGAAAGTTATTAATTCAGACGCTAGAGTGGAGTCAACCGCTATGAGGACACCACCTCCACGTCTGATAGGCCGATCCAGCCTATATATCGTGAATACAGCTGGAAAAACTTCGGAGCTCAGAATCTCCGGCTTTAACCAGGTTTCTGTGAACACAATAACCTGGGAAGAAAACGAGAGACTATCAGAATACAATTTGGGAAGCTTACTACGTAAACCTCTTGCATTCTGATAGGAAATAGAAAGGGGATTTGTTTGTTTTTTGGAGCGGAAGACGTAGAGGGCGCAGTGGTCTGGTCGGGCCTGGGAAGACTTATTCCTACAGGCCGCCGTTTCTTTTTCTTAGCTTCGAACTCTTTGACGACAGGCCAGAATTTGGTCAAACATATTATGTCAAAGAGTTCGTTTGGGACATTCGTTTTGAAAGACGAAATGTCCCTGGCATAAGAAAATTTTAATTTTTCCACCTTTATATTATTTATTTCAGCTCCAGTTTTGCCTTGTATAAAAGCAATTACATCTTCCGATGTCTGAGAAGGGGAGAGCCGCGCAACAAAAATCTGTTTCGTAGGTGGGACAGCTATAAGGGCTTTTGGCGATACAGACTGAATGTCTGCATTACCAATATCGGCCGGTAGTCCGGGCCTGACACCCTGGGCAGGTAAATTAATGGGGCTCTGAGGGGTCGATATTTGAGACCCCCCCGGGGAAATAACGGAAATCATCGGGGGCGCGGTCCCTCCAGCAGCACATTCGGAGGCCGAATCT